>NIPM01000488.1:9630-116835 GCA_002738285.1 Holacanthella duospinosa
TTGTGGTTTAGAAGTTGAAGAAACAGGTCGTCATGGTCTTTCATGCAAGAAAGCCTCTGGAAGATTGGCAAGACGCGACGGGATAAACGACATCATCCTCAGATCCCTTCGTTCAGCCGGATTTCCAAGCATTAGAGAACCTCCAGGTCTTTCAAGACAAGACGGAAAACACCCAGATGGAATGACACTCGTCCCCTGGTCTAGAGGAAAACCATTGGTCTGGGACTTCACTTGTGTGGATACATTCGCCCATTCATACATCTCATACACCAAACAAGACCCTGGTGCTGCCGCTATCATTGCTGAAGAGAGGAAGATTAAAAAATACAACTTTCTGCCAGAGAATAAATTCACTTTCGTTCCTATCGCTGTCGAGTCAAACGGAGTATGGGGACCCAAAGGTCTGAACTTGATTAAGAAAATTGGCAATTACATTCAAATCGCTTCCGGAGAACCTCGTTCTACATCGTTTCTGATTCAGCGAATAAGTCTAGCTATTCAACGAGGAAACGCCACTTCCATTTTGGGCACTCTTCCAAAAGGAAAGCATTTGGAAGAAATTTTCTATCTTTAACTTGCTTTTCAATAGATCCACTTCTGTTCTTTTAATATTAATTTTTTTTTATATTTGCATTAGGAAAATAAAATCAAGTTTGTATTAAAAAAAAAAAAAAAAAAAAATTTTTTTAAGTTTTTTTAAAGGTTTTTTAAGTTTTTTTTTAAAGATTTTTTTTTAGTAGCATACCTTCAAACCTAAGAAAACCTAAAGAAAACCTTAAGAAAACATAAATATAAACCTTCAGAAAACGTAAAAAAAACCTAAAAAAAATTAAAATCAANAAAGAAAACCTTAAGAAAACATAAATATAAACCTTCAGAAAACGTAAAAAAAACCTAAAAAAAATTAAAATCAAATCTTAAAATCTGGCATACCTTCAAACATAAAAAACCTAAAAAAAATAAACCAAGAACCAAAAATAAACCGAAAAACAAAAAAAAAATCTAAAAAAAAAACAACTGGTAACCCTATAAGCAAACTGTACTATATGTTTTCCTACTGGTTCCGAAGAGTTGGATTTTGGTGGACGGTGCTGGGATATCGGAATGTGGGTCTGGTTTCTACCATTCTGAATTGTTGTTATCGCTATGACGTTTCAGTTCACTTGGATTCATGTTCAAACTCGCTTATTTCATGTTTGAGATATTCGGCCGAATATTCGTCCGAAGCTTCGTCATGAGACCACGAATACGAATATCTGTATTCGTCGGAAAAATAGGCCGAATATTCGTTAGATCCCTACTAATAATACTCAACTTTTCCCAGACAATGGACGGAGAAAGCAAAATATACAACGGGCGTTACCAATTCTACGTTCTAATATCTCATTTTGAATTGTAGATAATTTCAATTATAAATCTCCTAGCATCTCGACTTGATAGAAATATTTTTTGAGACTGTTATTATCAATCTGTCAAAATGAATAACTTAAATTTCATTCATATTAGAATTCTGGATTGTTGTGTCAATACTATTATGATAGATTACGGAGTTGGTTAGAAAATTCAACAACTCTATATTTACTTAAAAATTTTTTNCAACGGGCGTTACCAATTCTACGTTCTAATATCTCATTTTGAATTGTAGATAATTTCAATTATAAATCTCCTAAGCATCTCGACTTGATAGAAATATTTTTTGAGACTGTTATTATCAATCTGTCAAAATGAATAACTTAAATTTCATTCATATTAGAATTCTGCATTGTTGTCAATACTATTATGATAGATTACGGAGTTGGTTAGAAAATTCAACAACTCTATATTTACTTAAAAATTTTTTNTGTCAATACTATTATGATAGATTACGGAGTTGGTTAGAAAATTCAACAACTCTATATTTACTTAAAAATTTTTTAATAAATTACAGTTCTTGTTCTCTAGATTTTATTTTTACTTATAAAGGAATTAACAACCAAAATGGATATAAAAACTGATTTACTAATAAAATAAGGTATCTCCTTTTGAAATTAAATATCTAATTAATTGGTGCACAATACAGTATTTATAATACAATTATTAAATTATTCTTTTTGAAATGGTCAATTGTTGTAATTGTAATAGTAATATGAGACACCACGCAGGCGTATTTTTTTTAAACAAAAATAATTAAAATTTTAATCACTCTAGTTCATTGTTTGCTTCGTCAGACTACAACAAGTGTGTTAAACTGGTTTAAAATTTAAAAACAATTTAATATTTCTATAATAATTTTAGTACGGTTTTAAGCAATTCCAACTTCCTTTTACTCTTGGTTAGATCTTACATGAATACCAAAAAGTTTATGAATTTAAAAATAATAAGTAAACTTGAATTTTTTTTCTTCGAGAAATATCTTCTGATTGTTCTCTTCAATGATAATTTCTGAATCCAATGTCAAAAATCTCCCACTAACATAAAACAAGAGAATTGGGCGGCTACATTGAGTGAANATAATTTCTGAATCCAATGTCAAAAATCTCCCACTAACATAAAACAAGAGAATTGGGCGGCTACATTGAGTGAAAGTTAGAATTAGAATTAGAATTGATTGAAGAATCGGAATAAATGTTTAATTTAGATGTTTAGATACTTAAGCAGTTCTGTTGGATGAACCTGTTCAAAGGTAACCAATAATAGACAGATAAGATCCTCAAGTATATTTTGTTAAAATNGTTCTGTTGGATGAACCTGTTCAAAGGTAACCAATAATAGACAGATAAGATCCTCAAGTATATTTTGTTAAAAATTTTATCAATATTTAAACTTTTTTTACCGGGTTGGTCCATTTCCGTTACCTCAAAGACCAAGTAAATGGANAAAATTTTATCAATATTTAAACTTTTTTTACCGGGTTGGTCCATTTCCGTTACCTCAAAGACCAAGTAAATGGATTTCGTTTGAAGAGAGTACAAAACATCCAAGAGTTCAACAATATTCTGATGGCGAAGTGCTTGACAAATGGACAACTCTCGCAATACATTTTGTGAAATGTCTGCTCCATTCATCACCCTGCATAAGAAATGTAAAAAAAATTAATTATGAGATAATTTAACATATGATTGAAAATAGGTTGATTGATTTGAATTATTTAATTTAATTTGAATTATCTTACTCATCCCAACCCAACATTTTGACAGCAATTTGACGGTTATCATCAGAGTTTTTGTAGACGCATCCATATACACCTTTACCAATTACTTTCCATCCAACAAATCTTCCAGGTGGAATTCGAATTTGTCCAAGTGAACCGGCTACAGAAAGCATTTCCAAATTCTACTTTACTCTTAGTGATATCTAAAAAAAGAGGTCATTGAACTTTAGACATTGAAAGATAAAATATAAATTAATTAATTCTAAAAAAGTAATAGAATACTCACAAACAAAAGACAGGATTTAGTTTTCCAATTGGAAATTAATTGATATTGTCCTAATTAGTTATGAGAAATTAATTAATTAATTGAAAGTTTAGTGTATAAAATATAAGACGATCGGAATTGATCCTTCCACCTCAACAATCAACTTAACAATGAAAGAAATTTGTTTTAGAAGCGACAAATACCCAGTGATGGGCAACCCAAGCGCCTATCCCAACCCAACCCAACTTCAGAAATTTTTAAAGTCTCCCCAACCCAACACAACCCAACTCCGAAATTTTTTAAAGTCTCCCCAACCCAACCCAACCCAACTTCGAAATTTTTTAGAGTCTCTCCAACCCAACTCAACCCAACTTCAGAATTTTTCAAAGACTCCCCAACCCAACCCAACTTAAAGTAAGGTTTATTTAAGGCTAAGTAACAAAAGCAGTCAGGGTGCATCATATAATGATGCAGAGCAAGTGTGACACAAACCTGGGACTGAAAAAAAATTTTGGTCCGAGTATTTTTAAAATTGAAAGCTCGATATGGTATAGCGTAAGGGGTTATGGTAGGAGTAATAAAAACTAAAAATTTATGAAAGGAGGGGAGCAGGGGACAAGGGTCCAAAGTTTATACGTTATAGTTTTTTGTTTATACGGGGCTGTAAATAGACATGACTGTCCCTGATTGCATGTTAACAAAAATCCTGGCGAGTATTTTTTTTAAAGGCTGAATATATTTTATGTTGAATCAGCAATAGTGAACCGGTTAGGATTGTTTGGACGGCCCATCAATGGTGATGAGCATCGCAAGCGCCTATCCCAACCCAACCCAACTTCGAAATTTTTAAAGTCTCCCCAACGAGTGTTCTCCATGACTCCCAGTTTGGCCGGGGTCAGAGTCATTGACTCTGAGAGTCATGACTCTGACTCTCTAAATGTTGGGAGTCGACTCTCGGAGTCATGACTCTGACTCCTTGAATTTTGGGAGTCGACTCTGAGTCAGAGTCAGAGTCATGACTCTCGACTCCGGAGTTACATAATACAAAAATGGAAAATCGGGTCTGAAATTGAATTTTTTTTCATACATTCAGTTTTCTTGTTTCTAAGTTTGCTCATTTTCTAATTTTCCTTGACAACAAGAAACTAAAAAAGCCACTTTTATCAGGTTAAATAAACAATTTGTAACCTATCTTCTATATAATTCAGTGTGTTTGGTCGCGTCTGACACACAAATTCTCTTAAACTAGGCAATTTAGATATAGGGTAACCTATTACAATTATCATTGGTATGTATTTGTGATGCCACTCATGCCATTTTTATTAAGGCCAGAGGTCAAATGTTCGAGTTTTTGATTTTATAATGAAAAATGGGAAAAAGAGATAGGGAGAATACAGCAAAAAAATTGTCATATAGTTTCTATATGGCTTTTTTTCTTGGTTTGAGAGATGGAATGTGAAAGGCATGGTTCAGTGGTTATGGCATGGGAGTTTGGTGGGTTTGGTCGGAGGTTCGATTCTTGGTGAGGTGTTTTTAATTTTTTTTTTTCCCAAAAAAATATAAACAACATTGTCCTGATGCAGATATAAGGCTGGTTGATTAATTGTNCAGCAAAAAAATTGTCATATAGTTTCTATATGGCTTTTTTTTTTGGTTTGAGAGATGGAATGTGAAAGGCATGGTTCAGTGGTTACGGCATGGGAGTTTGGTGGGTTTGGTCGGAGGTTCGATTCTTGGTGAGGTGTTGTTAATTTTTTTTTTTCCCAAAAAAATATAAACAACATTGTCCTGATGCAGATATAAGGCTGGTTGATTAATTGTNTTAATTTTTTTTTTTCCCAAAAAAATATAAACAACATTGTCCTGATGCAGATATAAGGCTGGTTGATTAATTGTTTCCCCCCAAAATGATAAAAAGAAACATGATTTATTTAATGAATTTTTAGAAAATTAAGACTTATATAGTGATACCTATATATACTTAGATTGTCACCCGTCTGACCTTTCATAATAAAGTGAAGTTTGCTAAGTGTAAACGTATTCAATTGAATTTACCAAAATTTTAGGATATCATGTCTAACAAATCAATTGGCTGGTGATTACGGAGTAAGAATTTCGGTGAATCAGTTCGAGGTTTGATTCGTAGTAAGGGTAATATTGTTTGTCCAATTTTTTTTTTGGGAAACTTGGCATAAATGAATTTTGGGTGAGCTTGGCATATGACTCGAATATTTTTGGTTGAACTTGGTATTTGATTCCAAAATTATTTTGGGTAAGCTTGGCATAAAATCCAAATATTATGGTGAACTCGGCATACGATTCCAACTTTACAGGTGAACTTAGCATACGACACCTAGCATACGACACCAATATTTTACGGGTAAACTTGGCATACGACACCCAACAATATTTGAATGACTTGGCATACGAAACACAATATACTTTGAGTAAACTTGGCATGCAACCCCAATATACCTGCGTGAATTTGGCCTACGATAAAAATATATTTTAGTGAATTTAGCATACTCCACTCATTATTTTTTGGATTAAGCTAAAGTATACCCCAAATTTTTATGGTGAATTTAATATTCGACTCCAATATCATTTGGGTGAACCTGACATACGACCCTAATTTTTTTGGGTAAACGTATTACAATATTTAATGGGGGAACATGGCATACATACGAAATATATTATGGGTGAACTTCGTATTCGACGTTGATAAATTTTGAGAAAACGATTGCAAATATATTTTCGTATTGTTCGCATACTTGGCATACGAACCTAATATATTTGCTTGATCTTGGCATACAACCCTAATATACTTTGAATGAATACTCTACACCCCCACAATACACTTTGTGTGAAATTGCGATACGACCAATTTTTTTTGCGTGAACCTAGCATACCACATTTTTAGAGTGAATTTGACATATCCGCCAATATACTTTGAATTAATTTGACATATGTACACAATATACATTTGGTGAGTTGGTATATGATCCCAATATGCTACTTAGCCAATGACGCAAATATTTTTGAGTGAACTAGGCATAAGAGAAAAGTATTCTATGGGTGAACCAGGGATCCGATCCGATTTTTTGGGTGAAATTGGCAAACAAACCCAATATATTTTGGGTTAGCTTGGCATACTATTTCAATATTTTTTAATGAATTTGCGATTTGAGCATGTACAAAAGGGATGCTGGTAGAGTCTGGAGGGAACAGGGATGAAAGGGATACGTGGATAAAGAATGGGAGGGAAGGAGCGAGCATGGATATGAACAGAGACAGGGACGGGAGGGATGCGTGCATGTGCGGAAGGAGTGTAGGCATGTACGAAAGGGATGCGGGCAAGNGAGCATGGATATGAACAGAGACAGGGACGGGAGGGATGCGTGCATGTGCGGAAGGAGTGTAGGCATGTACGAAAGGGATGCGGGCAGGGACAGGAGGAATAGGGCATGTACGGAGGGGATGCGGTGATGAACGGAGGCATGCGGGCATGGAGAAAGGAATGAGGGCATGTACGGCAGGGTTACGGGCAAGGTCGGGATGGAGCCAAGCAAGAACGAGAGGAATCCAAGCAGAGACGTGAGGGATGCGGGCACTGACGGAAAGAATGCTATCATGGGTGGAAAGGGTTAGTGTTTTTCATGACTCTGACTCTGACTCTCATGACTCTGACTCCCAGGGTTTTTGGGAGTCGGGAGTCATTTGATGACTCTGACTCCAAGGGTTTTGGGAGTCAGAGTCATGACTCTGAGAGTCGACTCCCAGACTTGGGAGTCATGACTCTGAGAGTCGACTCCCAGACTTGGGAGTCATGACTCTTTTGAAACATGCGCACATGGATATATTGGACTATTTTTTAACAAAATTTACATTCAATTATTATTTCGATAGTTATTTTTACAAAGAAATATTTAAAAAAAAGTTACGAATTGCTTATTTAACCTGATGAAAGTGGCTTTTTTAGTTTCTTGTTGTCAAGGAAACTTAGAAAATGAGCAAACTTAGGAACAAGAAAACTAAATGTATGAAAAAAATTCAATTTCAGACCCGATTTTCCATTTTTGTCTTATGTAACTCCGGAGTCGAGAGTCATGACTCTGACTCTGACTCAGAGTCGACTTCCAAAATTCAAGGAGTCAGAGTCATGACTCCGAGAGTCGACTCCCAACATTTAGAGAGTCAGAGTCATGACTCTCAGAGTCAATGACTCTGACCCCGGCCAAACTGGGAGTCATGGAGAACACTAGAAAGGGTGATGGCATCAACAAGCGGTGTACGGGCATTCTAAGAAGTTAAACATAATATAATGCGCTGGATCTGGTTGGAAACGCTGACAATCAACAAATCACAAGGACAGTCATTGTCAAATGTTGATATTTATTCATCTTCGCCGTGTTTATTCACGGCCGAAACAAAGGTAAAGATAACGACGGTGCCCGAGTAAAAGTAACGTTAAAGTCAAAGTTATACAATCTCTCAGACAAGGTAAATTTGTAGATGGTTACGGTTAATTGCGTTTACAAAGAACTTCTTGAGTAACGAATTAGGATTTTATTTGTAAATAGCCCAAAACTATTAATTTGTAAATAGCCAAAATTATAAATTTTGTTTTACATATTTCCATTTTAAAGGAGACTAAATTCTAGCCTCTATCTACTGATCAAACGTTGGGCATGGACAGGGCTTTGCTGACAAACCCCAAGTACGCTCAAGGCTCAACCATGATTTATTTTATTTATTATACGGCTATATCAGATACCATTTATTACGACATTCAACTAACAGACGCTGCCTCGTTTGCTTACCTGCTTTGTTCAAAATCTGCTACACCTTTTTTTGTTGATCTGCTTTCGTTACTTAATGGAATGCCCGCGGCAGCGCTAGCCGTGCGAGCGAAGCGAGCGTCGGCTACTTTTCAATATTTCTTTGTAAAAATAACTATCGAAATAATATTTGCATGTAAATTTTGTTAAAAAATATGTCCATGTGCGCATGATTCAAAAGTCATGACTCCCAAGTCTGGGAGTCGACTCCCAGCGTCATGACTCTGACTCCCAAAACCCTTGAAGTCAGAGTCATCAAATGACTCCCGACTCCCGAAAATCCTGGGAGTCAGAGTCATGAGAGTCAGAGTCAGAGTCANCTACTTTTCAATATTTCTTTGTAAAAATAACTATCGAAATAATATTTGCATGTAAATTTTGTTAAAAAATATGTCCATGTGCGCATGTTTCAAAAGTCATGACTCCCAAGTCTAGGAGTCGACTCCCAGCGTCATGACTCTGCCTCCCAAAACCCTTGAAGTCAGAGTCATCAAATGACTCCCGACTCCCGAAAATCCTGGGAGTCAGAGTCATGACTCTGGAGTCAGAGTCATGGAGAACACTATCCCCAACCCAACCCAACCCAACTTCCGAATTTTTTAAAGTTTCCTCAACCCAACCCAACCCAACTTCGGCATTTTTTAAGGTCTTCCCAACACAATCCAACCCAACTTAAAATTTCTTTCAACGCTTCGTATCCCAACCCAGCCCAACCGGTTGGGATTGGTTGGGCTGCCCATCACTGCAAATACCTTCATCAATTCACGTTTCAGGTCAATGACCTCTCTNTTCTTTCAACGCTTCGTATCCCAACCCAGCCCAACCGGTTGGGATTGGTTGGGCTGCCCATCACTGCAAATACCTTCATCAATTCACGTTTCAGGTCAATGACCTCTCTTTGAAAAGAACAAGAAAAAATCTATGGAAATCTAAACACAACTCTCTTGGATAAACTTTTTTGGTTTGAATTAATATAATACAAAAAACACTAGAGGGAGCTTGAAATCTCCGAAGTGATTTCAAAAAAGTAAAGTGATAACAATCTAAAATCATCTTGTAAATTTCAAATTTCAAATAATCCACAAGAAACAACCTGTTTAGATAACAATGACACATTTCCATTTTTGTTGTTTTTTAATAATTTATTGAGAATAAATGGCCGTCAATGATAAAAATTTAGCCAAGATATACCCTATCTTCATGTTAATTTTGTATCCTGGACTGNAATAAATGGCCGTCAATGATAAAAATTTAGCCAAGATATACCCTATCTTCATGTTAATTTTGTATCCTGGACTGTCTTGTAGATTTTGTTATTTTAAAATAATTTCAAATTTTTATACTCCTTAAATTATTTGGTCAAAGTAGACATAATTATATCATAATTTTTGTAATTTTAGAAATAATTATTCTANTACTCCTTAAATTATTTGGTCAAAGTAGACATAATTATATCATAATTTTTGTAATTTTAGAAATAATTATTCTACACATCCGAAGAAGAGTAAACCACTTTAGAATTGAAATTTATTAATTAACAATGATTTCTTTCCAAATCAGTAATCAATAATACTTACAGTATTTTTTAAATTTTGTACAATTTTTACTGCTACTTAGCTACTCAAAAAGCCCTGAGTAACCTCAAACATTAGCCATGAAGCTCTATTTATTTGCTTATTTGAAATTATTTCAAAATGTCAAAAATTATAAAAATTGTACATTTTTGGACAATTTCTTTTGTTGCTTAGCTGTTACCAAATTCCAAATGAACCTTGAATACAGCTAGCCACGAAAAAGATATTAATTTATTTTTTGTTATTCAGCTTCTCACAATGTCAAATTGAATATTTAAATTTCATTCTTATTAGAATTTTCAATTGTTGTGCCAATAGTATTATGATAGATGACGGATTTGGTTAGAAAATTCAAAAACTTCATATTTACTTAAAAAAATTTAATAAATCATAGTTGTTCGTTCTCCATTTTTCCTTTTAATGCTAAGGAATTAGAAAAATGGATATAGAATCTGTTTTAAAATGAAATATCTCCTTTTTGNATTTTTCCTTTTAATGCTAAGGAATTAGAAAAATGGATATAGAATCTGTTTTAAAATGAAATATCTCCTTTTTTAAATTTAATATCTAATTAATTGGTGCATCATAGAGCAGTAATAATGCTTCATAAAATGCTCAATTATTCTAATAGTATATCAAATATGAGACACTACACACGGATCTTTTNATTTTTCCTTTTAATGCTAAGGAATTAGAAAAATGGATATAGAATCTGTTTTAAAATGAAATATCTCCTTTTTGAAATTTAATATCTAATTAATTGGTGCATCATAGAGTANCTAAGGAATTAGAAAAATGGATATAGAATCTGTTTTAAAATGAAATATCTCCTTTTTGAAATTTAATATCTAATTAATTGGTGCATCATAGAGCAGTAATAATGCTTCATAAAATGCTCAATTATTCTAATAGTATATCAAATATGAGACACTACACACGGATCTTTTTTTTAAACGAAAATAATCAAAATTTTAATCACTCTAGTTATATAATTCATTTTTGTTTAAAATTTGTCTAAAAAAACTGCTTAAAATTGAAAATAATTTTTACACTTCTATCATAATTTTAGTATTGTTTTAAATAATAGCAACTTGCTTTTACTCTTGATTACGTGTTACATAAATACCAAAATGTTTCATAATTTAAAAATAAACAAACTTGAATTTTTATTTTTATTTCTATAGATTCTTCCAACTGATTGTTCAGCTTCTCACATCGTTGTTAACAATTTGTCAAAAACCATAGCTAAGTTTCATTCTTATTAGATGTGTCAATTGTTGTGCGAATTCTATTATGATAAATCACGGTGTTGGTTATAAAATTCAACAANTAAAAATAAACAAACTTGAATTTTTATTTTTATTTCTATAGATTCTTCCAACTGATTGTTCAGCTTCTCACATTGTTGTTAACAATTTGTCAAAAACCATAGCTAAGTTTCCTTCTTATTAGATGTGTCAATTGTTGTGCGAATTCTATTATGATAAATCACGGTGTTGGTTATAAAATTCAACAACTCTACATTTACTTAAAAAAATTTATATTCATAGTTTTGTTTCCTTCTCCAGTTGAATATAATAGCAGAGAGTGTCTCGAGACACTCTCAAAAAATATTTCTATCAAGTNACTCTACATTTACTTAAAAAAATTTATATTCATAGTTTTGTTTCCTTCTCCAGTTGAATATAATAGCAGAGAGTGTCTCGAGACACTCTCAAAAAATATTTCTATCAAGTTGATGAGATGTCAGGAGATTTAGAATTGAAATTATCTACAATTGAAAATACGTTATACAAGCGTAGAATTGATAAGAGAGTTCAGTCTGAAAATTACTAATTATTTTGATAAATAATTACTTGAGGAAATGAATTGTTGAACAAACTGAATGGTTAATAAAAAATATATTTTGAAAAAAATAAATTTTTTTACCATATACTTTTTGTAAGATCATAATGCTCTTATAAGCATTGTAAGAACAAACGGTTATAAGATCAGGATTTCGAAGTGACGACGACGGCAAGATACTCATNCTCTTATAAGCATTGTAAGAACAAACGGTTATAAGATCAGGATTTCGAAGTGACGACGACGGCAAGATACTCAAGCTTGTACTTTACGTGTTTTAAAATGTGGTATCATCTCATTTTGAAATTTAATATCTAATTAATTGGTACACCATACAGTAATAATAATTATTCTTAAAATGGTCAATTGTTCTTATATAAGAGACCACACATGGGTTTTTTTTATAACGATAAATAATGGAAATTTTAATCAATCTAGTTCATTTTTGCTTCTGATGAATATAAAAATTGGAAATAACTGATTAAATTTTAAAATAAATTTTATATTCATTTAACAATTTTAGTATGGTTTTAAGTAATTGCAGCTTCGTTTTAACATTTGGTTGCATGAATATCAAAAAGTTAACCTGTNTAATTGCAGCTTCGTTTTAACATTTGGTTGCATGAATATCAAAAAGTTAACCTGTTAAAATGAATGCTTAAGTTTCATTCTTATTATTTAGAACTAGCCGACGCTCGCTTCGCTTTAGAATTGTCAATTGTTGTGAGAATAGTATTATGATAGATGATCATAGTTCTTCATTCTCTAATTTTAAACTAAAATAATTGTAGAATGTATTTTAAAATTAGGAATCGCATTTTGAAATAAAATATCCAATTAATTGGTGCAGAATAGAGTAATAATTATCATTATTGAAATGGTCAATAATAATTATTGTTGTGCCAATACTATTATGATAGATCACGGAGTTGGTTAGAATAATTCAACAACCCCATATTTACTTAAAAAATTTTTATATTCATAGTTTCCAAGGTTCTCTAATATTGCATATTGCTAAGAAATTACGAGAATCGATCTGGAATCTCTTTTAAAATAAGGTATCTCCTTTTGAAATTTAATATCTAATTAATTGGTGCAGAATATAGTATTTATACAATTATTAAATTATTATTCTTGAAATGATCAATTATTGTAATTGAAATTGTAATTGAATATAAGAGACCACGTATGGTTTTTTTTAACAAAAATAATTAAAATTTTAATCACTCTAGTTCATTGTTTGCTTCGTAAGACTACAACAAGTGTGTGAAACTGGTTAAAAATTTAAAAACAATTTAATATTTCTATAATAATTTTAGTATGGTTTTAAGCAATTCCAACTTCCTTTTACTTTTGAANTTAGTATGGTTTTAAGCAATTCCAACTTCCTTTTACTCTTGATTAGATCTTACATGAATACCAAAAAGTTTATGAATTTAAAAATAATAAGCAAACTTGAATTTTTATTTTATTTTTCTATAAATTATCTTCTGATTGTTATCTTCAAATAATTTCTGAATCCAATGTCAAAAATCTCCCACTAACATAAAACAAGAGAATTGGGCGGCTACATTGAGTGAAAGTTAGAATTAGAATTAGAATTGATTGAAGAATCGGAATAAATGTTTAATTTAGATGTTTAGATACTTAAGCAGTTCTGTTGGATGAACCTGTTCAAAGGTAACCAATAATAGACAGATAAGATCCTCAAGTATATTTTGTTAAAATTTTTGTCATTATTTAAAGCTTTTTTTTTACCGAGCTAGGTCCATCTCCATTAGCTCAAAGACCAATTAAATGTATATTTCGTTTCGGGTGATGGCAAAACATCCAAGAGTTCAACAATATTCTGATGGCGAAGTGCTTGACAAATGGACAACTCTCGCAATACATTTTGTGAAATGTCTGCTCCATTCATCACCCTGCATAAGAAATGTAAAAAAAAATTAATTATGAGATAATTTAACATATGATTGAAAATAAGTTGATTGATTTGAATTATCTTACTCATCCCAACACATCATTTTGATAGCAACTGGACGATATCCATTGTCGCTATCACATCATTAGTAGACACATGTCACATGCAGGTGGAACTTGAACTTGTCCAAATGAACCGGATATCGAAAGCATTTCCAAATTCTGCTTTACTTTTAGCGATATCTAATGATGAGGTCATTGAACTTTATTCATTGATAGAAAAAATATAATTAATTAATTGTAAAAAGTAATAGAATACTCAGAAACAAGACAGGATTTATTTTTTCAATTGGAAATTAAGTGATATTGTCGGAATTAGTTATAAGAAATTAATTAATTAATTGAAAGTTTAGGGTATAAAATAGTAGATGATGTAAATAGATCCTTCCACCTCAACAATCAACATAAGAATGACAAATTTGTTTAAGAAGTGCCAAATTCCGTCAACAATTTTTCACTTTTCTGGTCAATGACCTTTCATTGAAAATAACAAGAAAAAATCTATGAAAATCTAAACTCAACTCTCTTGGATAAACTTTTTTGGTTTGAATTAATATAACATGAAAGAACTAGAGGGAGCTTGAAATGTCCAAAGTGATCTCAGAAAGTTGAGTGACAACAATCTAAAAATCATCTTGGAAATTCCAAATTCAAAGAATCTACAAGAGACAATCTGTTTGTATAAAAATGACACATTTCCATTGTTTTTTTAAAAATAATTTATTGAGAATAAATGTTCGTCAATGATAAAAATTTAACCAGGATATACCTTATTTTCATGTTAATTTTGTATCCTGGACTCTCCTGTAGATTCTGTTAATTTTAAACTTTTGATTTCTTATACTCCTTAAATTATTTGGTCAAAGTAGACATATAATTCTTGTACACATCCGAATAAGAATAAACCACTTTTGAATTGAAATTTATTAATCAACAATGATTTATTGCTACTGAAAAGGCCCTGGGTAACCTCAAATATTAGCTAGCCATGAACCTCTCTATTTATTTGCTATTTAAATAATAATTTAAAAATATTTTCACTTTGGACCTTTAGTTCTATTTAATCAAAATCCTAAATAAGTAAAATGTCAAAAATTATAAAAATTGTAACTGATTTTGGTCTCAGATTGGTACAAAGAAAACTGGTTAAAATTTAAAATAAATTTAACAATTCTATAATAATTTTAGTATGGTTTTAAATAATTGCAACTTCCTTCTTACTCTTGATTACCTGTTATATGAATACCAAAAAGTTTCATAATTTAAAAATAAATTTGAATTTTATTTATTTTTTATAATTTCTTCCAACTCATTGTTCAGCTTCTCATTGTATTGTTTGAAAATGAATACACCTTTCAAAATGAATACATAAGTTTCATTCCTATTTCTATATTTCTATAGTTAGAATTGTCAATTGTTGTGTGAATACTATTATGTTAAATCACAGAGTTGGTTAGAAAATTCAACAATTCTACATTTACTTAAAAAAAATTTATATTCAAATAGTTTGTTTGCTACTCTACTTATGATTATGCTAAAGAATTACCAAAAATGGATATAGTACACGATCTTTATTAGAGCATCCTATATAAGAACATTCGGTTTATAAGAGCAGAGATTTCTGGGTTTGGTTTGCTCTAATGCATTTAGCATGGGACATTAAGGCCTTATAAGAACAACCTTATATAAGACCAAAACGGTTATAAGAACTCACTTTTGTTGGGTAAATTTTGAAGCAAGAATTGGATATAAGAGCAGTGAGTTTCTCAACAGTCTCAAAAACTATTTCTATTAAGTCGAGATACCAGGAGATTTAGAATTGATATTATCTACAATAAATTTTGAAACAAAAAAAAAATTTTTTTTATCATATACTTTTTATAAGATCATTTTGTTCTTATAAGCGTTGTAAGAACAAACGGTTATAAGATCNGATGGCAAAACATCCAAGAGTTCAACAATATTCTGATGGCGAAGTGCTTGACAAATGGACAACTCTCGCAATATATTTTGTGGAATGCCTGCTCCGTTCATCATCCTATATAAGAAATGTAAAGAAAATTAATTAATTANGTTCATCATCCTATATAAGAAATGTAAAGAAAATTAATTAATTATGACATAATTTAACATATGATTGAAAATAAGTTGATTGATTTGAATTATCTTACTCATCCCAACACATCATTTTGATAGCAACTGGACGATATCCATTGTCGCTATCACATCATTAGTAGACACATGTCACATGCAGGTNCATCATTTTGATAGCAACTGGACGATATCCATTGTCGCTATCACATCATTAGTAGACACATGTCACATGCAGGTGGAACTTGAACTTGTCCAAATGAACCGGATATCGAAAGCATTTCCAAATTCTGCTTTACTTTTAGCGATATCTAATGATGAGGTCATTGAACTTTATTCATTGATAGAAAAAATATAATTAATTAATTGTAAAAAGTAATAGAATACTCAGAAACAAGACAGGATTTATTTTTTCAATTGGAAATTAAGTGATATTGTCGGAATTAGTTATAAGAAATTAATTAATTAATTGAAAGTTTAGTGTATAAAATAGTAGATGATGTAAATAGATCCTTCCACCTCAACAATCAACATAAGAATGACAAATTTGTTTAAGAAGTGCCAAATTCCGTCAAAAATTTACTTTTCAGGTCAATGACCTCTCATTTGAAAAGAACAAGAAAAAATCTATGAAAATCTAAACTCAACTCTCTTGGATAAACTTTTTTGGTTTGAATTAATATAACATNAACAAGAAAAAATCTATGAAAATCTAAACTCAACTCTCTTG
Organism: Holacanthella duospinosa; assembly: GCA_002738285.1. Classification (NCBI taxonomy): domain Eukaryota; kingdom Metazoa; phylum Arthropoda; class Collembola; order Poduromorpha; family Neanuridae; genus Holacanthella; species Holacanthella duospinosa. The sequence continues at coordinate 26,084 of NIPM01000488.1, forward strand.
GATAAACTTTTTTGGTTTGAATTAATATAACATGAAAGAACTAGAGGGAGCTTGAAATGTCCAAAGTGATCTCAGAAAGTTGAGTGACAACAATCTAAAAATCATCTTGGAAATTCCAAATTCAAAGAATCTNGTCCAAAGTGATCTCAGAAAGTTGAGTGACAACAATCTAAAAATCATCTTGGAAATTCCAAATTCAAAGAATCCACAAGAGACAATCTGTTTGTATAAAAATGACACATTTCCATTGTTTTTTTAAAAATAATTTATTGAGAATAAATGGTCGTCAATGATAAAAATTTAACCAGGATATACCTTATTTTCATGTTAATTTTGTATCCTGGACTCTCCTGTAGATTCTGTTAATTTAAAACTTTTGATTTCTTATACTCCTTAAATTATTTGGTCAAAGTAGACATATAATTCTTGTACACATCCGAATAAGAATAAACCACTTTTGAATTGAAATTTATTAATCAACAATGATTTATTGCTACTGAAAAGGCCCTGGGTAACCTCAAATATTAGCTAGCCATGAACCTCTCTATTTATTTGCTATTTAAATAATAATTTAAAAATATTTTCACTTTGGACCTTTAGTTCTATTTAATCAAAATCCTAAATAAGTAAAATGTCAAAAATTATAAAAATTGTAACTGATTTTGGTCTCAGATTGGTACAAAGAAAACTGGTTAAAATTTAAAATAAATTTAACAATTCTATAATAATTTTAGTATGGTTTTAAATAATTGCAACTTTGTTTTTACTCTTGATTACCTGTTATATGAATACCAAAAAGTTTCATAATTTAAAAATAAATTTGAATTTTATTTATTTTTTATAATTTCTTCCAACTCATTGTTCAGCTTCTCATTGTATTGTTTGAAAATGAATACACCTTTCAAAATGAATACATAAGTTTCATTCCTATTTCTATATTTCTATAGTTAGAATTGTCAATTGTTGTGTGAATACTATTATGTTAAATCACAGAGTTGGTTAGAAAATTCAACAATTCTACATTTACTTAAAAAAAATTTATATTCAAATAGTTTATTTGCTACTCTACTTATGATTATGCTAAAGAATTACCAAAAATGGATGTAGTACACGACGTTTATTAGACTATCCTATATAAGAACATTCGGTTTATAAGAGCAGAGATTTCTGGGTTTGGTTTGCTCTAATGCATTTAGCATGGGACATTAAGGCCTTATAAGAACAACCTTATATAAGACCAAAACAGTTATAAGAACTCACTTTTGTTGGGTAAATTTTGAAGCAAGAATTGGATATAAGAGCAGTGAGTTTCTCAACAGTCTCAAAAACTATTTCTATTAAGTCGAGATACCAGGAGATTTAGAATTGATATTCTCTACAATAAATTTTGAAACAAAAAAAAATTTTTTTTTTATCATATACTTTTTATAAGATCATTTTGTTCTTATAAGCGTTGTAAGAACAAACGGTTATAAGATCAGAATTTCGAAGCCACGATGGAAGGGTGGTCTTATAATTTTTTTTATAATACTTTCTGTCTTTTAAAATGAGGTATCTCCTTTTAAAATTTAATATCTAATTAATTGGTAAGACCATACGGTAATCATAATTATTCTTAAAATGGTCAATTCTTCTTATGTAAGAGACTACGCCCGGGGGTCATTTTTCTAAAAGAAAAATAATGGAAATTTTAAATCACTCTAGTTCATTGTTTAGTTCGTAATATTTCAAGAATTGTTGGAAACTCTTTTAAAATTTAAAATCTAAAATCAATTTAATATTTCTATAATAATTTTAGTATGGTTTTAAGGAATTCCAACTTCCTTTTAATCTTGGTTAGATCTTACATGAATACGAAAAAGTTTATAAATTTAAAAATAATAAGTGAACTTGAATTTTTTTTTCTTCTATAAATATCTTCTAGTTGTTATCTTCAATAATAATTTCTGAATCCAATGTCCTAAGAATAAATTATTTTTTGATAAATTCTAAATGAATATTGTAAAAGTTCTATAATATAAGTTTGTAAAATAGAGGTTGGTAAATATAAGTTGAAAGAGTATCAAGTTATAGTAAGTTGATTTGTTAAGGTAAGTATAGTCTGAGTACTATATAAATAGTGAGAGTAAGAGTAGGTAATAGTGGAAATGAATATTTAAAGAATTGCGTGAGAGCATGGAGAAAGTGAAGTGTAGGCTGATATGACTGTAGGTTGTTTGAGTCTCTTTTACTGTAAGTGTAAGTATAGTGCGTGAGGGTGGGTTAGTGCTGAGATGGTGGTATAGTGAAAGTAGAGTAGGAGAAAGTATGATTAGATTAGTGTGTAGAAGACTTGACTATTTTGGGTAGTTTTTCTCAACTGATCGATAAAGTCTACGCGTGGAGGAACCATCACCGGATATCCAGAGACCATTGGACTATATATCCATGGAGTCACCGAACTCCACAGACACACACTCCACGCACAACCCACAGAGTCAAAATACACACCTCTTCTACACGCACCCATCCGTCCTCCACTGCAACATCAAAACTACACAACTTTCTCCAAAAAATCACTACCAAACATTGGAATTGGAACTGAATTTCAATAATTTTTTTAAACTTAAAACTTTTTAGAACTTACATTTACAATAGTTATTTATTTCCGTTTTTTTTGGGTCAGATTATATCTAGTAAGTCATCATAATTTTGGATACAGGTTCTAAAGTTATCATCATTAACAGAAACATTCTATAATTTAGGATCTCATGACGTAAGGCTCAAAAATTCAAATGCAAAATGAATCCCCATGAATTATCCACACTTTTCATATCCATATCTTATTTTCAACACTAGATCTCATGAGAAAAGTTTTTTTTTGTTTTTTTTTCATTACAAAAAAAAATTTTTTTTACTCCATCTTATAGTTAGTAACTTAATCCTTTTGGAAACGATAGAGAAAGTCAGTTAACTTTCTTCATGTACTAGAAATTGAGTTTTGTTTGAGTTGAGCTCAGACAACGATATAAAATGAACCAAAATGACCCAATGACTTTTATTATTCTGTGAGTAAAAAAAAGAATCGTTATTATACTAAAAAAAAAAGATTGAAAGAAATGTAGGCAATTTTCCTTAATTGGGTTTTTAGGCTTAACTCAACTTGTACTAGCAAACTTATTTCCCACGTTCTCATTTTAGAAATAAAACTATTTACTTTAGTGTAGAAAGATCAGTTTAAAAAAAAAAAAGAAAAAAAGGGAATTTCTCAAATAAGGAATTCAGTGTGACCAGTTCCGGTCCGCCTTTTATCTAGCTTTCCTAATCTGACCTTAAGACTTTCACCAACATTTTATTATTCCCAAATGAAAAAAAAAAAAAAAAAAAAAAAATCTTATTAAATCACTATATTACTTTATGTGTGGTTAGTTAATAAATTACAAATATTAATTAAGTTTTTATCAAATCAGACGTTAGAAAAACAAAGGAACCATTTCCGTTTTCGTGTTGTAAAAATTCAAGTCACAAGTAGAAATTAGGGAATCTAAGACATGGACTGAGAGACGAGATAGAGAGCAAAAAAAAAAAAAAAAAAATTGTGTAGAATTGATAAATTTTGTTAACAATTGATAAATTTAGTCAAAAAAATTGATAAATTTAGTCAAAAATTGATAAATTTAGTCAAAAATTGATAAATTTAGTCAAAAATTGATAAATTTAGTCAAAAATTGATAAATTTAGTCAAAAATTGATAAATTTAGTCAAAAATTGATAAATTTAGTCAAAAATTGATAAATTTAGTCAAAAATTGATAAATTTAGTCAAAAATTGGTAAATTTAGTCAAAAAATGAGAACGTGTTGTCAAATGATGTAGCTGAGGCAGAGGAAATCAATAGAGTAGGGATAATTATTTACTCCAACCCAACATCACTAAGATTCATTAAAATTTCCATTTTCCTTTCAACTCTCTGGTAAAAGTAAAGTTGGGGAGAAAGTGGAAAATGGCTACTCTACTTTTCCAAAAAAAAAAAAAAAAAAAGAAACTATAGTAAATTAGTAATTAGAGTCCGAACATAAGGAACCCCGAATAGAAATGAATACAAAATGAAAATTCTTACATAACATAACTATTGAACCGACTAAAACAACTATAAGTGAGTAACTAAAAATAATAATTCTAATTCTAATAATGGTAATATCCTCTTGTTTAAAAAAGTTGGTTTCTCTCTCCTGTGTCCATAGTTGGTGAAATTACCTTGACTCTTGGTTCCATTGTGGAAAATCTATATAAAAACAAATAAATAGAATGCGGATTAATTACAAAGCTAGTACTTCTGGACTCTATAGAAATCATATCTCATCATAATTAACTAATAGCCCAAGTTCCTCTAGTACACTGACATGACAAGTTTTTGATAAAAAAAAAAAAAATATTTTTTTTAGTCAGAGGGGGGTCCTTGAGAAGACAGAAGATGATAATTAGTTGTTAGTAATCATGATAAGATGAGTCTTCCCGATTCTAGAGACATTATTACATCCTCTTGTCCTACCTAATAAAATAACCAAACTGACTCACTCAAGGCTCTAAAGATTAGATGAATTCAATTATATCTCCTATTTCTTTATGAAAAAACTAAATATCCATATAAGGTCTCCATTTTTATATAAAATATTAACAAAAACAACTACAAATATCACACTCTGTCTATCTTATATCCTACAAATTTAAAATTACTACTCGTCACTTATTCACACCATTTACCATTATTACCTACTCTCCACAAGTTAACTTCAATCTATCAAAATCAAAAAAAAAAAAAAAAAAAAAAAAAAAATTTTTTTTTTTAAAAAAAAAAAAAAAAATTTTTTTTTTTTTTTTTTTTTTTTTTTTGTTTGTAAACCTCATTTTCTGTACTACAGAAAATCCAACCCGTGAGAATTCGAATCTTACCATGAATTAGAATTTAATTAGAGCGTAATATTAAAAAATTCATTTGACATACATTCCCAATTCTTATGAAATGGATAGATACTACCCGGAAAGCTTTTTTGGAGAATTACTACTAACCTTAGTTGTGGCAACAATGTCTTTCAATTTTTAGTATTTTTTTTTTTTTGGTAGACGTAATAACGTTTGAAAGAATGAAAATATGATTAAAATGTGGTAGAAATTCAAATTGATGATTTTCATATTTTTTGTTTTTCTGTTTCCAATTTAAAGATAAAGTTAGGTGTAGGTGTAGGTGAGGCTAAAATTCTATATTCTTTTGACAGTGTCGATGGAACTACATTTGAAGGATTTAAAAATAAGAATTTTGGGATTTTCGAAGACCCGTTATTATTTTATTGTTAACCTAATCACTACAGAGGATCAATGATTTAAAAGTTTTTAATAAATTTTTGAAAATTTTTTGAAAAATTTCATCACTAAATTGTAATGATATTCGACCCAAAAGTGAGAAATTGTTATTTCGCCGCATTGTTGCAACATTTGAGGTATAGCATAAAGGATACTCTTTTGAAAAGTTATATATATCGACAGTTCTTCTCACAGTTCATTGATTTTCTTTTTAATTATAGTCAAAAAAAAACGAAAAAGAAAAGTTTATTTATTTATTTCATATTGTCGCTACATTTACACCCCCAAATACTAATAAGTTCGGCACACTGCTGCACCGGGAGATAAGGGAATTGGAACCTAAAATATCGACATATTTTTTTTTAAGTTTACCACAATTTTTTTTTTCTTATTCGCTTTACTCATATCAGACTTGTCAAATCGAAAATGTCCTATTAATAATAGGTAATGTAATTGAACGTAATGTAATGTTAATTGAAATAATTTATTTCCGACACCTTAATAACATCTATCTTACCAGTTATCTCTAAAATTTTTTTTTTTTTTTTTTCCAAACAAAAATGCTTCATCCGTCTCCATTTGGAGGGAAATGATAGAAGGCGACTAGGAATTGATGTTTGCATGGAGAAGGGGTAATTTGTGCGTCTGGACACGAAGAGATCCACCAGTAAGCATAGTTGGTGGACCATTGGCAATCACTCCGTTGACTATTGAAGCCACCGTGGGATGGTGTCCATGACCATTGAGTGATGTAGTGGAATTGTTACTGTTCCCATTAAGAGTAGGGTTGCTGTTACTAGTGTTCCCTTCGAGATCAATGAGAGAACCACGGAGAGACCGACCGTGAACGCTGCTATCATGACTATAAGAGTGTCCATTGAGAGTAGTAGTTCCTATTCCATTGGTGGGTCCATTCATATTGGTGAGACTTGTTAAAGTAACGAGGCCGTTGGTATTTGTATGTCCATTAACCAAAGAACTGGTAGTACAAGAGACACGGACTTCACATCCTTTAGTCAAACCGTCATGTCCATGTCCACCCGTAGCACCACCACCACCTCCATTGTGAATATTTGTCTTGGAACTTGTGCGAAGGGCGTTTGAAGATCCTGTCAAGGATGACATCCCAGTTGGCGGAACGGAAGAGGCACTCTCATTCTAAAACAGATAATAACAGCAGAATATCATCTGACAAACTAATTCCCAACTTCAAGCCAAATTAAAATACCGTTAAGATACAAATCCTAACTAATCATCAGTCACAGTCCCAATATCAGCCTACCGACACTGTCGTTTCCAAAATATTACTAAAAAATCCCAAAGAATTAAAGATATTATTATAACTAAAAATCTGTCCATATATTTTTGCTCAAGTGTATGTCTTCCAAAGACAAATTAACATAAATTAGACAGCAAGTAGTGCCAAACTGAAAAGCAAACTGGAACATATTAGATTTCCTACAAAATTCAACATTTCTAATTCCAGAGAGCAGTTTTATGATTATGTTTTTATGAATTTAAAAAAAAAATGGTGAAATCTTGAAATCCATACCCCCAACTAGCAACTTCTACTAAAATCGACACCGTAGAAAATGTGACATTGAAGAGTAAAGTGGTGAAAGCATTACACAATAATTAGTTTGTTGGTATACAAAAGAGGAAAACATTTTTTACTAGAACCAAACTGTTATAAAAATCGCATAAGAACATTCCATTGTCCTCACTACTTAACAAATTAACTAAACAAGTCAAACCAAAAGCATGCCAACCTTGGTTATACAAATAAATACTGAGATTTAATTGTAAAAATTACAAAAAATGTTTTTTTTTTTAGCAAATAGCTACTCAATACTAACTAAAATCGTAAGTTAAATCCTTGGTAGCGGAAAGTTGTCATTGGTTGTTCATTTCCAATGAAAAATTAGGCTAGTCAAGTTGCTTCTAGTTCTAAGGAAGCCAGTGAGTCCTCAAGCCCAAGCCCTGAGTCAGTCTGTAATAATAATGAAAAAGGAAATAATAAGAACCAAAAAAAATCATAAATCAAAAACTAATTTGGATTTCGGATTTCGGATTCAAATAAATGGCCCTTTCTAAACTCATTCACTATTAGTATTGAGAGATTCAAATTTCACTTATTATTGACAGACGAGGGGATCGAGATTGAGTAGAATACCGACCAATGAACTTGACACAAATATCTCTCCACCACCGTTACCTTCATTTTATCCAAACCAAAACAGCAATGCAAAATAAACAATTAAGTTACAAATATTACTTTTTCTTTTCTTAACATCTCTCTTATAATCATAAAATCCACCAACACTAAAAAAAATTTGTTTAAATATTTATAATAATTTAAGTTCAGTTCCAGGTCCATTCGACTATCAATCAATTACCACAAACTAAAAACTATAAATATTTACCTGATTTATCACTTCAATTCTATTCCGTTATAATTATTAACAAAAAAAAAAAAAAAACAATAACATTATAAATTAAATTCTAAATAGTAAGATATAGCACTACCAACCACTACTACTAGATGCAGTTGGGAAACAACCTCATTTTGACATTGCATGGTCTCTTTGGGTAAATAGCTCATAGAAAGGAGACAAAAAAAAAAAAAAAGTTGAAATTAGGTCAAGTCAACATATAATGAATTGAGTGAAGTGAACCATCACCCTAGATTTTTTTATTTTTTTTTTCATAATTCCGTCCAGCTAAGAATTGACAATTTTATTAAAACCATGAGGGTAAACAATGTTCAAATAAAATTCACAAAAGTTAAAAGTAAACTTATTAGTTGATTTTATAGTTGAATGGTGGAGAGAAAGAAAGGGTGTTAATCGTATCTTCATATCAATCTCAACCCCACTAATTCCCTCAAGCTCTCTTTCTAACAACATCCCGCTAATCTTTTATAAACTTTTGTTATCAACATCTAAACCAACTTAACTCATCTCCTCCAAAAAATCAAAACTTATATAGGAAAANATGAATTGAGTGAAGTGAACCATCACCCTAGATTTTTTATTATTTTTTTTTTCATAATTCCGTCCAGCTAAGAATTGACAATTTTATTAAAACCATGAGGGTAAACAATGTTCAAATAAAATTCACAAAAGTTAAAAGTAAACTTATTAGTTGATTTTATAGTTGAATGGTGGAGAGAAAGAAAGGGTGTTAATCGTATCTTCATATCAATCTCAACCCCACTAATTCCCTCAAGCTCTCTTTCTAACAACATCCCGCTAATCTTTTATAAACTTTTGTTATCAACATCTAAACCAACTTAACTCATCTCCTCCAAAAAATCAAAACTTATATAGGAAAAATATTTAACTGGGTCATCGTCATACGGAACTAAAAAGTACGGAAACATAATAATAAAAAAAAAGGAAAAAAAAAAAGGATGAATGTTAAGATTAGTAACTAGAATAAGAGGCTACCTTATCCGCTGGCGTTCTTGGAAGTCTTCGCCGAAGCCATGGATGACGGAGAGCAGCGGATGGACTAAGTCTTGTGCTGGGGTCCCATTCCAAACATCGTCGTATAAAATCTACGAAGAGTGGATCTTCACAGCCTTTGAGCGCAGTCTGTAAATTAGTAAAAAAAAAAAAAAAAAATTAATAAAAAAATATCAAATTAGGAGTTGTCTAATTATTGATGACATTACAGAGAGCCAGACTTGTAAAAAAGAAAAAAAAAAAAAAAAGATTAATCAAAAAATGAAAACAAACGGTACTCATCTCATGACCTAATTTATATCCCCGGGGATTTTTATATACAAAGTTGAAACAACTGTCATTCACCCAACTAATAATCATCCCACTATTCTTCTTTGAAAAATAACAACAATTGACTAGGAGAGCTTCAAATCCTAATCAATCCCTCAATCTTTCTAATAATTCTACATAACAAATTCCTTCTGTTACTAGTAAAAAACCCTTTCGCCTCATTGTAGCCAGGATGGCCGAGTGGTTAAGGCGTCAGACTTAAGATCTGATTCTCGTTTAGAGATCGTGGGTTCGAACCCCACTTCTGGCAACGTTTTTTTTTTATTACATTTAATTAATCTCCATCTATATCGAAAAAATTTAATTTAAAGAAGATTCATTACAATTATATTCCCCTAGAGCAATACCCTCCTTTAGTATCATATAAACATAAACTATCTGAAAAGGTATGAAGAAATCTAAAAAAAAAATNAGAGCAATACCCTCCTTTAGTATCATATAAACATAAACTATCTGAAAAGGTATGAAGAAATCTAAAAAAAAAATCTAAAAAATAATCTAATCTAAAAATAAAATAAATATAATATAAATTACATAATATTAGTCCTTTGAATAAGAAAAAAAAAATACAATATTTTGATTTGATTCCATTACTTTTCTATTTCCGCTTCTTTGGACTTGACGAAAAGAGATAAGGGGTAGTAGTACTAAGTAAGTAAGGAGCCAAACTGTCGCCGCAGTGTGGCTGCTTCTAGAATAAAGAAATCCGACATGCCGTCTCGCCTGTCACCTCCCTCATGTAATCATTCGAATCGAATTCAAGCAACAACCAAAAAAAAAAGAAAAAAAAAAGCTTCTATGGACGCTTTGTGTAGCAAGATGGTAACATAAAGCTTCTTTCATAACTCCCTTTTTCTTACCTCTTCTTACCTTTTATTACTACAGTGTCTCATAGTTTACTTTATAGTTCTACTCTAGTTTCCCTTTCTTTACTTTAAACCTTACATTCAATAAATAAAGATGGTGACATAAAGGATGAGACTAATAAAACTTTTTCTAACATCTTAGAATAGAAATAGGTTATCACTTCAATAAGAATTAGACAATGAACAAACATGTTTCATGAAAATATACATGATCTGTCAGAGTGATAGTCGAATTTTAAAAAATATAAAAATATAAAAATATAAAATATAGGGACTTTTGAGGTTCATACTTCCTATATTTTATGTCATTTAGATGAGATACTAACCTGGAGGTCACGAGATCCAGGGGGTCCTCTTAGTTTCCCACGACGTGAGCGACCACCAGTAAGAAGAGNAGGGGGTCCTCTTAGTTTCCCACGACGTGAGCGACCACCAGTAAGAAGAGTCGTACCGTCTGCAAGCGTTTGTGCTTCACAATACCTTGGATATCCTTTAGAACTGGAGATGAAAAAAAAAAACCAAATCAATAACAGTATTACTCAAATATTCTTTAGTCACTAGAGTATCACTAAAGTATAATAAAGTAGTACTAGATAAGTTAAACTGCCGTCTACAATTCGGTACGAAATTAAACATTCTTTTTTTTTTTTAATTAAACATAATGATTATAAATCTAAAAAAAGTCTCTATAAATAAAAAAATCTCTAGATACTTCTTCACACTGCTTCCATTCAAATCCAAGTTGAAAAATGGATACANGTCGTACCGTCTGCAAGCGTTTGTGCTTCACAATACCTTGGATATCCTTTAGAACTGGAGATGAAAAAAAAAACCAAATCAATAACAGTATTACTCAAATATTCTTTAGTCACTAGAGTATCACTAAAGTATAATAAAGTAGTACTAGATAAGTACAACTGCCGTCTACAATTCGGTACGAAATTAAACATTCTTTTTTTTTTAAATTAAACATAATGATTATAAATCTAAAAAAAGGCTCTATAAATAAAAAAATCTCTAGATACTTCTTCACACTGCTTCCATTCAAATCCAAGTTGAAAAATGGATACANCTCTATAAATAAAAAAATCTCTAGATACTTCTTCACACTGCTTCCATTCAAATCCAAGTTGAAAAATGGATACATCCATTGAGTGTCTAGAAGTAGCATCAAATGGGTTGGAAATTTGAAATAAAGTATCTAAAAATCGTTGATCGATTGAAGTAAAAAGGAAAATCAACTTAAATCTAAGTTTCTAAATCTTAACTTATTTTTTTCTCTTATTTTTTTTTTACCTTATAAAGTTTTTGGCCCGCCTTGAGATTTCTAGGAGTTTGGGTGGTGTCATTCCGAGGAGTTCGATCATACAAGCGAGTTGATCCGCTTCATCTTCACCGGGTAGTAGAGGATATCCCGTCAAAAGTTCAGCCAGAATACAACCAAGACTAAAATAATAATAATAATATTAATAATAATTAATAATTAAATATAAATAGGTGAAGCTTTATTGAATTATGAAAGAATACTTGATCAAAATTAATAATCAAGAATATGAGTACATTGTGAGCAAGTTGTTGATTCTTGAGTTTAATTTCAACCTCATAACCCTTTCTTTGATCCTAATACAAATTCAATTCAATTATCTCTCTCTTCATAACTTCAATGAACACAACGCCTGTCTCTCAACTTTCTTACATCACGATGAGTTACAATTAGGTTGGGTTTTTTTTTTTTTTTTTTTTTTTTTTTACATCTGTTCTACTCAATTTGGTTTTATTACTAAATTGATGGTGGAGATGAAACTTAAAACTACAAGGAGTCATCTTCGTCAGCATTACACAAATTATAGAGATTACACTAGTAACCAAGTATCATGGTGGATGAGAAGATGAGATGAAAAACTATACAGTATGGACTGCAATAGTGCAGATGATGAAATCTCTAAACATCTGACCCAGTTATACATTTTTATCGATCAAGATCAATATGCTACAGATGATTGATGAAAATTATACTAATGCAATAACATTCATTCTTGCTAAACACAACTTTGAAATCTTAATTTTTTTTTTCTACACACATAAGATATATTATGTGACTCCTAACACCCGGTGACCCTCTGCTCTAAAAAAAAAAAAAAAAAAAAAAAATTTTTTTTTTTTTTTTTTTTTTTTTTTTGAAAAAAAAAAGAAACCAAACGAAATTTTTGTTTTTGGTACTTTCAATGTCAAGAAAGTTCATTCCGAAGCAGATAAAGTAGTAGTAGTAAGTAACTCATCTCTTAGTTCTTTGAACCTAATTAAAAATGTAATAGAAACTTAAAGTATCCTCAATAGACTTACTTCAAACTCAAACTCAAACTGAAATTGAAACAAAAGATTTTTTACAACTTTCACAATTGGGAAACTTCATTTTAAATTATTTCTAATGAATCCATAGTCTTTTAGTTTTAAAGTCTCTCCTGTTTCATTAAAAAAAAAANTTCATTTTAAATTATTTCTAATGAATCCATAGTCTTTTAGTTTTAAAGTCTCTCCTGTTTCATTAAAAAAAAAAATAAAAAAAAAAAAGAGAAATCCTTCACTGGATGTGAATTTAATTATTCTCTATTCTAAATTCAAGTCAAATCTTAACCAAACTATCAACTAATTACACTACAACTCATCTCAATTTATAAACCTACAACATTTAACATTAAATTACAACTACTCTACTTATCATTAATGNCAATTTATAAACCTACAACATTTAACATTAAATTACAACTACTCTACTTATCATTAATGAAATGAGAACTCACTATTACATGTATACAAGGTGTTTGAATAAGAAGGCGAAAATCCGGGACTGGAATTTTCAAAACTCTCACAAATTAGGCTCTTCCNTCATTTTAAATTATTTCTAATGAATCCATAGTCTTTTAGTTTTAAAGTCTCTCCTGTTTCATTAAAAAAAAAATAAAAAAAAAGAGAGAAATCCTTCACTGGATGTGAATTTAATTATTCTCTATTCTAAATTCAAGTCAAATCTTAACCAAACTATCAACTAATTACACTACAACTCATCTCAATTTATAAACCTACAACATTTAACATTAAATTACAACTACTCTACTTATCATTAATGAAATGAGAACTCANGAATTTATAAACCTACAACATTTAACATTAAATTACAACTACTCTACTTATCATTAATGAAATGAGAACTCACTATTACAGGCATACAAGGTGTTTGAATAAGAAGGCGAAAATCCGGGACTGGAATTTTCAAAACTCTCACAAATTAGGCTCTTCCNATACAAGGTGTTTGAATAAGAAGGCGAAAATCCGGGACTGGAATTTTCAAAACTCTCACAAATTAGGCTCTTCCAACAATTTTTAATTAAAAAAAAAATTAGCTAAACTTTAAAATCAACGGTTTTCAGTAGCTTGAAGAGAGGAGTTCAAAATTTGAGAAAATGTGACATCAAATCAATTATTGATTTTCCTCAAAATCATTTCTCAAAAATTTCTCCTTNTCAAAATTTGAGAAAATGTGACATCAAATCAATTATTGATTTTCCTCAAAATCATTTCTCAAAAATTTCTCCTTCTTATTTCACCAGACTGTATAATCCAAAAAAATCTCTTCTAAATTGATACAAATAAATTTTATAACAATCTCTCNCTTATTTCACCAGACTGTATAATCCAAAAAAATCTCTTCTAAATTGATACAAATAAATTTTATAACAATCTCTCACCTCCACATGTCAATAGGAAGTCCATACTTGGCACCAAGAATAACTTCGGGAGCTCTGTAGAACCGTGACTGAATGTAGGTGTAAACTCTCTGATTCTCGTAGCAACTTGAGCCAAAGTCAATCACCTGTGAAGAGACAAGACAATCAAAATACATCAACCACTATCAACATTTCATTATCAACTTATTTATCCACATAGTCAAGCCATTGTTACGCTACCAGTTACTAGCTACTATCTACTACCTACCAGACCTATTTACAATTACTATAATTTATATAAGAAAGTGACAAGCCATTTCGACAGGAGATAAGTGATATAGTAATAGTTTCAACTAAAATTAGACTACCTTCAACTAATAATCAATACATACTATAATGAAATGCTNTTACTAGCTACTATCTACTACCTACCAGACCTATTTACAATTACTATAATTTATATAAGAAAGTGACAAGCCATTTCGACAGGAGATGAGTGATATAGTAATAGTTTCAACTAAAATTAGACTACCTTCAACTAATAATCAATACATACTATAATGAAATGCTCTAGATTTCAATTCATAAAAAATTTATATATTGTCCCAAATATTCATGTTTCCAACCTATCCTAATATAAGACATGATTATTTATTTACTCATTTTATTAAGTCTCATAGCATGGAGAAAGAACTAAAAGTGTGATAGAATAAAATATAATAATGCTTTCTCTAGAGAAAGTTTTTAAAGTGAAAGAGGCGGTGATGACCTGGTTAGAGTTTACAAGTGTCATTCACCAGTTATATTTCTCAACATAAAACCTTATGGACCTGGATAGGTTATTTACCTTTATGTTACCTAGTCATGAAGAGTATTAATATTAAATCTTAACTACTCAAACACCTTATGACTATTATTTTTTTCCCCCCGGATTTTCAATTCTATAGACATAAAGTGGAACAACTTGATAGTTGATACACTAGTTGTCAAATGACAAATGAATCCATTGATTTGAAAATTGAGATGAATTACCTACACAATTACTTTCTCCTCTTTAACCAAGTCTACACATTGAAAAGTGAAATGAAAAGTAAAACAGTAATTCTTAAATCAAAAATAATCAATCCACAACTTTCTCAACAGCCATATTATTTATTTACTCAATTCAGTACTATTTTATTCTTGGGTCATTAGAATTCACAACATATCTACAACTCTTATTACTTGTAGTTGTTAGTTATAGAATTAGATTTTTGCACGAATAACCTAAAAAAACACAAAAGATTTAGGACTTGACACTAATTTCCATGGTCTCAAGAAAGAAATTAAGTTGGACAATGTCTGGATTTGGAACATGAGCTTTAGTATTTAGCTTGAGTAATTTTTTGCATGCAACACTCCAGGATTGTATTTTCGATATCAAAATTCACAATAATATTTTTTCTTCACTTAAATTTACTTTTAACGTGAATACTTCTGCTGGAAAATGTAAGAAAATATTTATAATTAAAATCCTAATCACTAACCCCCAACTTCCACCCCACATTGACACTATCTGTTTTAGACATCAAGCAACATAAATTTATATAATTCCATTCCATTCAGCGTCAATTTCTCAATACTCTTGGCGTCAGTTCAATTTTCAATTAGACTTTTAGAAAAAAAAAGAAAGTATAACTCCAACTCCAACTACTACTTCACACGAGTGACTAAAGAGTGAAAGAGAGCGTCAACCTTATAATCGCTTTTGGCTATGTGTTTCTTTCGTTCATGAAATGTCATCCACCTTTCTTACTACTCTGCTAACGCCCGACTCCAGAGATTAACTAACAAACAGGGGAAAAAAATAAAAAAGAAAGAAAAGAACACGGTTTAACCCAAAACACAAACAGAAAACAGAATTACATAACCAACTAATCAACCCACTCCAATACCACTCCTAAGTTTAAAAATAGCTAAAAAAAAAAAAAAAAATTTCTATTCTCCTCATCAACCCCTAGTCCACACGAGGAAAGGAGGATGGCCGGATAGCCGCTAGCTATCTAACAAAACAAGTACTGATTAATAAAGCCAGAGTGTCTGGACTCATTCCACCCAGTAGTAAATATATCTTTGCCGCTGGCTAATAAAGTATTAAGAGAAAAAATAAAATGTCTGGTGAGAAAGTTGATCATCCAGTCTATTGAAAAAGCGGAAGTGGAGATGAATTTTTACACTCACTTTACTTCCAGTTGTATGTAATTCTCCCGGATCTCATTTCCACCACCCATCTTAAGCTCAGGGTCGTAGGCCTCTCTTTAGTAAAAAGATGTGATTATTATGATTATTTTCAGAAACATAACAAAGTTGAGGTGGATGTCTAAAATTGGTCTGACGAGATGTTTGTCTGTTTATCTCCACAAGCCAAAGCTGTAGGATGGATGGTGGTAATGGTAGTGGGATGAAGTTGATCTAAAGCCAACTTTTTTTTTTGCTTTATTCTACTTGAGAATCTACATGACATCTTGGCTTAAAATAGGAAGATCATTCGGCTACTCTTAGTTTAGAAGCTATGGAAGACTGGTTGGCAAAAGATTGTAACATTGCAAAAAAAAAAAAAAAAAAAAAAAAAAAAACTTAAGAAGATTTTCTTCTGAAAGTGATATGACACTTGAAGAGCTTAGATCATTCGGGTTGAAAACCTATAGTATGACTTTGCCGCCACTCCTTTTTTTTTTCTTCTTCCCTTTAGATACTAATTACTTAAGCCACTATAAAAGATTTCCATGAAAGATCTGAGAAATACAGAGATAAATCCTTAGAGAACATTTCTTCTTACTCAAGCATAGAATGGTTTTAGCAGGAAGAAAGAAAGCGGAGAGAAAGCAGCTGCTTCCGTCATTTACTTTCAAAATTCTCGAAATACCCAACAAACTAAAATCCTATGTAAAAAGTATGGATCTTCTGAGCTACTTTCTCTCTCTCTCGCTTTGTCACTGATCCAGTTGAAATTTAAAGTGACTTCCGGGGTTTTCCATTTCATCACCTTCAGTTTCCATAGGGAATTTATTTAATATATAAAAATCTCTCTTCAGTTTACTTTTTCATTCACTCTTTGAATTTAGAACATAAATCTACAACCATACCGTTCAACAATCTCTCTTCATATTAACATTCATTCAGGTACAATTCATTTCAAAATCATTAAAAAGCATTAAAAAAAAAACAACATAAGAGTCAGTGACTCAATAGTGGAAAAGTAACTTTTAGCCAAATTGTACTAATGCCAAAAGTAACAATCACTTTATATCTACACAATATAGACCTGGGAATTGGAAATTGAAATTCAAACTCTACATAACACCATGTCATCTTTAGATGTAGTAACCATTATGTCCTTAAAAGGAAGATCCTCTTGTCCTCTTTCAAGTATAACAAAGCATAAGCCAAAAAAAAAAAAAAAATTAAAAAAAAATCTTGTAATTTCATCCAACCAACAAAACAGCTTTTCACCAAAAGATTAGCTCACTGAATGAAAATGAGCATATGATGAGTTAAGATAGATATATATATTCATTATCAAGATCCAACAACAGGTCAATCAAAAAAAAACATCCCATCACAAATTTCGTACAATTACATACAGAGATAGGAAAATTCCCATAACCAAGTCAAAGTGAGTTTTCTCTACCCATAACCTATGCCAAATCCTTCACAATTATCAATCAAGGTCAAAGACCTCTTTTAACTCTTACAAATTATTACATATAATAAATAATTTGATCAAAAAAAAAATTATTTTTTAAGCCCACTTTTATATAACATAACGAACGAATTCAAAATTTTCCATTACACAACAAAATCACTCAACTAGTATATTTACTTCCTAGTGCTTAATTTAGACCAGACTTCATTTGAATTTTTTAATGATCCTTCAAGCTTTTAATGTCTCTGTCAGCATTAGGATTATCAATTACAAAAAAAAAAAAAAAAAATTTTATGCAATAGCTAGACAGCTCTAGATGATAAAAAAAAATCTCAACATAAATAAGTGTTCAATAAAATACCCATCTAAAACACATAATTGGAAAATGAATCCATAAAATTATTTAATTTAATTTATAACTTTGAAAAAAAAAATAAATAAAATAAAATATTGCTAAATTTTATCAAGTGACGTTGAAATCGAGACAATAATTGTAAATCTAAGTCATCTTATGAGTCTGGTGACCGATAATAAAATAAGATATTTATGATTTAACATAAAGACCAGAAACCTATTAAATGGGTGTTTTATGGTTTACTTTTAAGGAATAGAATAAGATTATGCTCTTCACCTTTCTGTTTTTTTCTGATGAGTAATACTCTGTCTAACCGGACTGATTGACCATTGTTCAAGGAAGTAATTGGACTTGGTCTAACTATACCACCATTGACATCAACCTTATGAGAGCATGACTTTGTCAAAAGGTTTGATATAAAGTTTAGTTTAGAACCTTCTGGCTCTTTTAATCCCACCTACACACGCCTTCAATTGGCCTCAGATATTTGGGTTTTAGGAACTGACAACATATCACCAACACTGTTAGACAGACCATGTCCAAATCCACGTGTTCAAAAATCTTCCATATAAAGTTTCTCAACTCCACACACCTGTGTATCTTACTGGATTCTCTCATCATCCTTCTACCATTCATTTTTAATACAATTTAATATTATTCAATTCTAAACCCATTATCCTTACGAAATAAAATTTTTCTTAATTTTCAAAATCAAAAAAAAAAAAATTATTTTTTTTTCTGTTAGTGACTCAAAATCAACCTAGTAACCGGAAACAAGACACTACTACTTCAGTTCTTCGACATCAATTCTCACAACAAACAAAAATTCGAGTCATTCTCCTGTCTTCTTATAAGTAAAGGGTTCAAGGGCATCCGTCAATTACCTACTCTATCACTACCTTCTCACTTCCAACGAACCATTCGTCCTAACCACCTGTGCTTCCTGCGTTCAGACCAAAGAGCGCAAAAAACAAATAAAAAAATTAAAAAAATACAAATTCGCATTTACAAAAAATATTCTCAACGACAGAGATGAAACCTCATCACTTACCCTAACCGCCCAACATTTCCACAGGATTCAATAATAATTTCAGTATGACTCAACTCTATAATTAAGATAACTTCTTTCCGCTTCACTTCAGAATAGAATATATAGAATTACAGAGGTTCTCTTATGAAATATAAAAGAGTTTCCTATTTCTCTTGACCCTTGGCCCTTCCAACTTATACCTTACTCATCACTCTAGTAATAATTTAAAATTAAAATTAAATCAAAACGGATATGAAATGGAGACTGAATGCTTCTAATTATCCAACCACCTATAAAATCTTTCCCACCACAAACCATCAAATTTAATTCCATTTAAATTACAATAAGTCATAAAAATATAATCTCATCAACCCTTTGTATTATCCCCGCATTGCATAATCCTAAAATTATTCACCTTTTCCTTAAAACCTAAACCAATGAGCCAACGTACTGGATAACATATAAATGGAATTATTTTTGAGGTGAATGACCTCACTTTGGAGACGTTTCTTCCCTTGATCAATTGTTTGCACATTCACATATCTATAGACTATAGATAACGAAACAATAATGAAATCCATACTCAATTTTACAAGTTTACTTTCCTTCTAACCATTATTCTTCATTTGTAATCAAGGAATTCAAAGAAACTCAATAGTTTAATTAACTTCAATACCATATCAAATAGAAAAAAAAAAAAAAACTAGTCATGAACATCATCTTCCTTATAATTCAACTTCAAAAAGAAATGAATAAAAATTTTAAAGAAATCTTAAATACTTATCTCATATAATAAGAATAACAAGATTCCAGCCATCCAGTTCCTTAAATTTTTCCCATGGGATTCCAACCAATCACCTTCACTTATAACAACTTTCCTATATATCTTATAAAACAAGTAAGTATATAGTAACCTTCGTCAACTCAACTTTCTCCATTTAACTCAAACTTATTAGAAACTCTTTCTTATCCATTTTCATTCCCATTTCAACAAAGTGACAACGATAACTCTAGTTTCTAAAGAAAATAAAGAAATTCAGAACATCATAGAATTAAAACAACTAGGAAAGTTTCCTTAACTTTTCTTAGTTCTATTGTTTTTATTACAAGGTAAAGTCTCTCCATTCCCTCTGTCATTTTCTCCAATTACTTCCAGTTGCAGAAAATACCAAAAAAAAAAAACAAAAAAAAAAAAAAAACTTTAAGCTCAATACGAAGAACTAAAAGTACAAAAGTTCGAAACTTGATTATCTAACCCAAAATTTCTCAAACGTGCTCTCTTTCTTTCGTCCCTTCGTTAACTTATTAAAGTTACCATTTCTTAATTAGATTTCTACGCCTCTTCTTAGAATGAATGTTCTTCACAATTTGGATTGAAAAAAAAAAAAAAAAAAAAACCCAAGGCAAAGCAAACGAAAGACACAATCAGAAGAAGAAAATAGAGAATTCCTTTCCAGAAGAAAAAAAAAAAAAGATTGATAATGCTCGACCATGGGCCAATCAGAAAAGTCTTTCAATGACAGTGGTGTGACTAGATGAGCTTAACTTGAGCCACCGTCATGTCTCCCACCCTCTCCTAACCTACATCTCAAAGAATAATAAAGTTTTGAGAAAAGAGTATAATTTCATATTAAAAGTGTTACTTTAACCTCGACTCCAATGACAAATCATCCAAATCAACAGAAAATTATTTATCTAAAATCAAAATTTTGAAATTTATAATTAATAAAAAATTAAAATAAATTCTCTCAGCAGATGGTTATTATCACAATCAGAAAATGTATTACAATAATAATTATTGTGAAAGTGGTAATTTATGAATCTAATAATTCCGACTAGTAACTCTCTAGTAACAATCTAGTAACTCTGACAACTTATTGAATCTAGTAGTAATTCCTTGGATTTCTGATAAGAAGAATCAACTTAGAAATAAAATAGTAGAAATAAAAAGAGTTGATGTTTTTTTTTTAAATGTTAACATGACATACTTTTGTTTTAAAAATCCATTTCCTAGATAACGACTTTCTCTTCAACGCCTATCTGTCTATACCAGGCATAAAAAAAAAACCCGGTAACGATAAAAATTGAACATCTGACTCCATGCTCAGTTTAGTAGTTGGTCCCCATCAAATTTTCCATCTGCTCCTTTTTTCCAATTTTTTTGGGTTAAACATACAAAAATTAGTTTACTTAATCTCAATCTCAGGGTTTTCGGAGGATTAAGTGGATGTAATAGGCAATCGATGGTATATGTTTTGTAACTTAAATCCAAAAAATGGTTTCTTTCTATTAAATATATTATTCTCATTGTTTCTAAAAGCAACCCTTTCTGTTATATTCTGCAACAACAATGTGAAAGGAAACATTTCATGTTTTCAAAAATTTAGTAAATAAATCTCATTTCTGTAAGAAAAATAAAAACTTTATGAATAAAATAACGAATCGAATTGTACAAAAAAAAAAAAAAACTTTAAAAATTGAATAAGACAACCTTAAACCTTCATTAAAACCGCGTGAAACCTACCACACACTCTCTCCCTCTTTGTCATTAAAAGGACACACTACTTAATAAGATTTAGAAGAATGACAAAGCTTCTCTTTTGCTGAAATTCAGCAGAATGATGGTCTTTTGGTATATAGTATACTCATTTTCTCAAAAAAAAAAAAAAAAAAAAAAAAAAAAAAAAAAAAAAGAGCCTGATGAGAGTTTTTTATAGAAAGATTTTACAGCAACACCACTAAATTGATTCTGGTTACAATTTCTCAGCAGTCATCTCACCACTCAAGATTACATATACTGTCGCTCAAGAAAGGATTTTTTAGCGAAATCATTCAAAATGACAATTGTAAAAATTCTATAGAACGACTTGATTGTAACGTCACTACAAACTACATTTACAAATACTAATGAAATACATAGATTTACAAGGATTCAAGTACTCAAGAGATTTTACTTATAGAATCATTTTCCAAAACTGAGGATGAGATTATAAAGTAATTCCCTGAGCTACTTACATAATGCCTACTCTCCTTTTCCTTTCACTACTAGAGTCATAAAAATAACACTACTTTTTGGGCAAGTCGTCGTAAAAATTGAACGACCAATAAAAAAAAAAATACTAATCAATCACTCTACTCTTACGTAATGATATTTTTTTTTTATAATCCCATCTCAATATAAAATATATATCTTCAGATGTCACCTGTGGCGGGGCTGACCCGCCACTTTGAGTTTGAGACAGGGATTGCCACAAAAATTTGGTCTCTGGTGGGGTATGATCCCACGTCTTAGATATTCCGGACTCAACGCACTAACCATTTGTGCTACAGAGCCTAGTTGGGCAATCCTGTTCTCAAACTCAATACAACTCCGAACTCTCCTTCCTGGTCATTCATTGCCAGGTAAGGAGTCTACTGTCTCATTTATGAGTACAGTAGTGGGGATTGAGTCTTATGCTCAAATCCCCACACACCTGAGCTGAGAGATGAATTTGAGTCGGTCAAAGGCTATGATGTGTGTAAGCGTGTGGTCTCTCCAAACACATTAATTTCGAATTATCATAAGTTATATATGTATAATATATATTTTATATTATCCATTGATGAATATAAAAGCCATTTAGAATAATTTCTTATAAAGTATAATTTTCTAAAATATACCTTCTACTTTACAAATTTCACTACTAAATTATGATTAAAAAAAATGAAATCAACATCCAACAAAGATAATTTAAGATCTCATTTCCAGAGGGATTCTTTTGTTTTCATATGAGTCAAGTAATAAGTATATTGATTATAATATATAAAGTCCTTTTTCAGAAGGACCTTATACTTAATTAATGGGAGTGGAATTAAATAATTCAACAATGACTTCTCTCATCTCAAGTACTAAAAACAGAAGCTTCTGTAGCGTTATACGTTATAGCAATGAATCTTCAAACCTATTACAGTTCATTAATCTTCCTACATTATTATATCCATATTATTCTTCAATTATACCTAGACCACGGTCAAAAANATATTATTCTTCAATTATACCTAGACCACGGTCAAAAAACTTATATCCGTCACCCAAAATCAAAGACGGAAATAATTGACAGGACATAACCAAACCTACACTTTTTTTTTTCTCTACAGACTTCAAAATTTAGGACTTGAGTCAATCAACCGTTTTTCTCTCTCTCTCTAATTTTCTCTCATAGTCGAATTTGAAATTGTAAATTGTCCTCAACTGACAGACAACGATTGAAAGATGAAAAGGCCGTGGGTGAGTACGANAACTTATATCCGTCACCCAAAATCAAAGACGGAAATAATTGACAGGACATAACCAAACCTACACTTTTTTTTTCTCTACAGACTTGAAAATTTAGGACTTGAGTCAATCAACCGTTTTTCTCTCTCTCTCTAATTTTCTCTCATAGCCGAATTTGAAATTGTAAATTGTCCTCAACTGACAGACAACGATTGAAAGATGAAAAGGCCGTGGGTGAGTACGANCGAATTTGAAATTGTAAATTGTCCTCAACTGACAGACAACGATTGAAAGATGAAAAGGCCGTGGGTGAGTACGAAGAAGCAAATCTTCTCAAGCCACGCACTATCTCTTCAGTGTTTTTTCCCGTTACTAGACAAATCTTTAGGAGGAGACAACTTGATTGGTATTTTTTTTTATTTTTTTTTTTTTAAAACGTTCACCCGAAACGCCTTCACCAAAACTCAAAGCCAAATCTGATTTTTCATCTCATACCTATTGTAGTTTTGTTCCTTCGACAGTGACTAACCTAACCTAACTATTAACTATCTAACTTCAAGATCCACAAAATAAATATCCCAAATGGGAATCAAATATTTTCCGCACTCAAGTCTCGTCTCTCCCTTCCATCAACAATTGGTGCCTTTCCTTTCAATTCATTCAACTCAAAGATCCTTATTTATCTTCACTAACATAATAACATAACATAACATATCTCAAGTAACATAACATAACCTAACATATAACGTAAATTCTATTTTTTTTTCTCGCTGAGAATTGAATCTTAATTATAACTTTTTCATAAAAACTAAAATTTAAATGATGAAATATAATCATGGGACTTAAACTTAAGTACTAACCCCTTCAAGATGATAACTCTCCGTCATCATTGCTTCAGAAAATCAAAAAAAAAAAAAAAATCAAAATATGATCTATTGGTGTTTTTTTANACTCTCCGTCATCATTGCTTCAGAAAATCAAAAAAAAAAAAAAAATCAAAATATGATCTATTGGTGTTTTTTTTATATACAATAAAACCATAAGTAGTAGATCTATCTATTTATTATTTTAATACCCCAGAATAGCTAAAAACCCGAGTTAAACTACCAAGAATTCTATGTAGGAAAAAGAACAGAAACCGTTGTATCTCAAGAGAAGAGTTTCATATCTAGTAAAAAAAAAAAATTTTTCCTTTATAGTTATGTTACCAAAGTCCACTCAAGTTCAGGGTAAAGAAGACTTCATATTATCATCATTTGTAAAAATGAAAAAATGAGCATAAGGGATAGTAGGTTGTGCATCTCAATAGGTCACNACTCTCCGTCATCATTGCTTCAGAAAATCAAAAAAAAAAAAAAAATCAAAATATGATCTATTGGTGTTTTTTTATATACAATAAAACCATAAGTAGTAGATCTATCTATTTATTATTTTAATACCCCAGAATAGCTAAAAACCCGAGTTAAACTACCAAAAATTCTATGTAGGAAAAAGAACAGAAACCGTTGTATCTCAAGAGAAGAGTTTCATATCTAGTAAAAAAAAAAAAATTTTTTCCTTTATAGTTATGTTACCAAAGTCCACTCAAGTTCAGGGTAAAGAAGAATTCATATTATCATCATTTGTAAAAATGAAAAAATGAGCATAAGGGATAGTAGGTTGTGCATCTCAATAGGTCACTTCAGTCAATCTACTTGAGGCAAAGTCAAGTCTCTCTCAACTTCCTTCTCATCTCCAACGGCTCAAATGCAAAAAAAAAAAAAAAAAAATAAACAAAAAAAAAAAAAAAAAAAAAAATGAACAATGCACGAGTTATTAAGACTCTATAGACTGTATTTCTAATCATTTTCTTACCACTTTGTTATAAAATGCAACAACTTTCTTGACAAGTTTTTCTTCTTTTATAAAATTCTTAACCTGTCTGATAAAAAGAAAGAAAAAAAAATACTTCATAAAACTACAGGTTGGAGAACTTGACTCTAGGGAGTAGAGACTATTCCTATTCCTATTCCTAGAATCATCCCTCTTCCCTATCTTATTCCATCAAAAAAAAATCTTTCCAATTTCATCTACCATTTCCTAACAACAACGGATAATCGACCTCATTTAATTTTATTCGGTAAAAAATAATAAAATAGTGGCTCAAATTATCACTCATGCATTCCCTGAACTTTGCCTAAGAAAAAAAAAAAAAAAAAAAAAAAATCTTATAAACTTCCTATATACTTTTACACATGGTTATGGTTATCCTAAGAAATCATTCACAGTAAAAATTAGTAGGGTAAATTTAGATCTAATTGATGAGAACTACGCAACAGTACCATAAACTTTAATTCTAATTGAAACTCAACGGTTTACTTTTTAAAACCATTGTTAGTCTAACACTAACACTAACACTAACACTAACACTAAAAGTATATAAAATTTTTTGACGCAGTGAAACATTTACTGTTTCTTCCAAACCCTTTAGGTAACAAATAAACAATTTTAACTTGGCTAATTTCAATTCACACTCCTCCGTCTCACTCAGTAAAAATTATTTTTTAATTTCATAAACAAAAAAAAAAAAAAATGCGATGCAACTCTTCAAAATTCAAAAATACGTAGTTAACCATGAAATCAAATATCTCATCTACTCAGAACCAAATGAGCATTTACTATTTAGCATAGAAAATCTCAATAAAGAATAAACCTATCATATCCACGCGACCACCCTACGTCTTAGAGATTTCCTGAATTCTAATTCATTGATTCAAATTTATGAATCTTTCCTATTGGTCCGTTGAGGAGGTATGATCAGGTGAGGCATGAAGACATGGAAGCATGGAGGCGAAACCAATAATATATAGCCTCCAGTTACTCAAATGTTAATTAAAATAAGACTAATAATAAATAATAAGTACCAAGCATAATTTTATAATTATAAATGAATTTTGAGTATTGGATTTTCCAGACAATATTTTCCTGCATAAAATTACATAAGATCCATCAAAGGATCAATCATCTAATGATTTATCCAACTCATACCAGTAACCAAATATCCCTACTTATCATTCATCTTCATTTCAAATCAAACTTAATCATATAATACTACTATTACATTCATAAAATGACACTGGTTTATTCTATACATGAATCCTAGTTTCCATTCGTTTTTTTTTCTTCAAAGATTAGTATGATGAGGAAATAATAAAGAACAGGTTTAAAGATTATCAAGTATAGAAGACAATAATAATATTACAACATAGAGCGATGACCATGGGGATGTAGTTGTTATGAATATATATTCAAAATCAAAAATCCCAACTCCTGTCTTGATCATGCAAAAAAAAAATAAACAAAAAAAAATAAATAATAACAACAATGGAATTACTTAAATGAAATAGTAAGGCGTTTCCATACTAGCGGTAAAGTGACATTGGATTCGACCACCTCCAATTTCCAATTCTCCAATCTCCAATTCTTAAAACTCAAGGAGCTCATGCCAAATTTACTTCTTCTTATCAATCTAATTTAAGCCTCAATTAAACTACAAGTAAATGCTAGATGGAGAAAGACAAAGAGACAATGCACTCATAATTACCTTCACAATTGGACATAGAGGTGCCAAGTGCAACTTGAAAGAAAAAAAAAACAATACAAACCAACCGTTAACGATTGCTTCAGGAAACAATGGACCTCAAAACTTAATTAACCCACGACGACAATAAAAAAAAAGTGAAAAAAAATAATAATAATAAAACAAGAAAGAAATAGAGAGAGAGAGCAAACGACTCCATACTATGACTCACAGGATTCAATTTTTATTTATTTGGAATTAAATATCCCACCAATAACTCATGAAAACATAGATATGGAAAATATTCCAAGTAAATACAATCTAAACAAAACTAAGTCTCAAAATTATCATCTTTTCAGAGAACCAACAAGAAGAAGAGTTCAAAAAAAAAAAAAAAATNAAATCTAAACAAAACTAAGTCTCAAAATTATCATCTTTTCAAAGAACAAACAAGAAGAAGAGTTCAAAAAAAAAAATTAGAAAATTTCTTCTCAAAAATAAATTTGTGTACCTTATAGAGGGAATATTTTACCATCCCGGATACGAAAAGGCTTAACATATTATCATTTATTCTCATTTCTATTTAATCTTCTTAGACAGCGTCAAAAGAATTTTTAGTAGTGTTAGTGTCAGAGAATATCATTATAAGAATAAAATTTCACCGAAATATTGATTCTTATTACAAATTCAAATAGGAAAAAAAATTTTGAAATTGTAATATTATTTTAAGTGAGTTTCCCACTGCGTGAGTGTCATTTAAAGTTGAGAAAAAATAAAAATATATATATAAAAAATAAAATAAAAACACGAGTGAAATTCTGTTTTTGAATATTATGACTATGGAAGCGTCAATTTGAGGAGAGTGAGCGAAACTCTACGGAAGCGAAAAGAAAGACGTTGACCTCATTTAAGAAGTAGACGAGGGATTGGACGATGAGANGAGTTTCCCACTGCGTGAGTGTCATTTAAAGTTGAGAAAAAATAAAAATATATATATAAAAAATAAAATAAAATAAAAACACGAGTGAAATTCTGTTTTTGAATATTATGACTAAGGAAGCGTCAATTTGAGGAGAGTAAGCGAAACTCTACGGAAGCGAAAAGAAAGACGTTGACCTCATTTAAGAAGTAGACGAGGGATTGGACGATGAGANAGCGAAACTCTACGGAAGCGAAAAGAAAGACGTTGACCTCATTTAAGAAGTAGACGAGGGATTGGACGATGAGAGGAAATAGTCCGCTTCGTCAGGCGAGAAGCCCATCTGGCTCTTCAATCCACGGAGACTCTTGAGGTGATGACCTGGTTCACTATGACTCAATTTCAATTTACAAAGAAAAGAAAAGACGCAAATTCGGAAGACTTAAAAGACTCTCTTTGTTTTTTTTTGTTTTTTATATCATCTCATGCCAATTCTAACTTTCTGAAGATGACATCCAAAGAAATAAACTCAACTTCTTCCTTTATACATCCTAAAGAAAACAAGTAAATGAAAAAATATAATAATTAATGCAAAATACTTTTCTAAACTTGTCCTTCTGAATCATCAAAAATTATTAGTCAATCACTCCTGTAATTACCAATGTGTCAGACTCATTCAGGTTCTTCTCGAGAGTCTGTATCATTGAATCTTTTTCATGATCAATCATCATCATCATATGTCACCAAACTTGCATAAACTTAAATTAGCCACAGGTAGAAAAAAAAATGCAAATAAGTTCACATTGAAAATGAACAGAA
This sequence comes from Holacanthella duospinosa, assembly GCA_002738285.1. Classification (NCBI taxonomy): domain Eukaryota; kingdom Metazoa; phylum Arthropoda; class Collembola; order Poduromorpha; family Neanuridae; genus Holacanthella; species Holacanthella duospinosa. The sequence continues at coordinate 54,433 of NIPM01000488.1, forward strand.
ACAAAAAAATTTTTTTTTTGTTTCNCACAGGTAGAAAAAAAAATGCAAATAAGTTCACATTGAAAATGAACAGAAACAAAAAAATTTTTTTTTTGTTTCCAAAATAAAACTGAGGGAATGAGAATACTAACTGTTTATTGAATTTTATTTTCATATGTATAAGAGAAGGTAAAAAACCAAGACGAAAGAAAAGTCAATACAAAAAAAAAGATAGATATTTTTCTTAAGCAACTAATTAAACGATATAAAAAAAAATAAACGAAACCTTAATTCATCTCACATTTTACACTAACAATAATTTAGATTCATTTATAATCAAANCACAGGTAGAAAAAAAAATGCAAATAAGTTCACATTGAAAATGAACAGAAACAAAAAAATTTTTTTTTTGTTTGCAAAATAAAACTGAGGGAATGAGAATACTAACTGTTTATTGAATTTTATTTTCATATGTATAAGAAAAGGTAAAAAACCAAGACGAAAGAAAAGTCAATACAAAAAAAAAGATAGATATTTTTCTTAAGCAACTAATTTAACGATATAAAAAAAAAATAAACGAAACCTTAATTCATCTCACATTTTACACTAACAATAATTTAGATTCATTTATAATCAAAAGTCCTATTACGAAATCCATCATATGTTGTCGAAAGTAACAGGGTTGGAAATCATTATATTCTCGGTTTCGAATCCAAACCGAGAAAACCGCAAAAACTCAATGATATGAGATAAAAAGAGTCTAGAAAACTTGTTGCTTAGCATGGTATATATATATTAATTCGTTTCTTTGAAGCCTGATTTCCTTGACACATGACATATGACAAGGACATCGAGTGGATCATTATCCTATACAAAAGTAAAAACTTTTTAAATCTAAACCAATTTAAGAATCATTTATCTTAATAATGAGTCGACTAGAATGTAAATATAAAACAACTGTACAACTTCTTTTGTCAACTCATTGAATCCGAATTATTTCTTCACACATCTTTTAAGTTATACATTAACTTAGTACTTTGAGATCCAACTCTCATTCCCACTGATGAGAATGACTGACTTGAGTTTGATGATAAAAAACAAAACCTAGAAATTATGAATTGTTGTACTAGTACAAATGGCGGAAGTAAGTGATTCGTCGGTGGGATTAGGACTCTGCCATAAGGTTACTTCAAAATCCACCAATAATCAATGTAAAAAATTAATGAAAATGTATAGAAAATCCCATGTATACAATTACTCTTTTCACTAAACAAATAGTAGAATTTTCCATTAAAAGAACAAAAGGAGGACATAGAAAGTAATGGCAGAAGAAGTAAGGGGTGGTGCATTAACTAAATAAATGGAACCATGATTTAAAAAAAAAAATCAATTTTGATCAAGAAGGGTGAACTCGTTGAGTAGTTACGTTCTGAATGAGTCATCCCTCTTCATTCACTACTACTGAATTCAATCTTTTCTTTGTAAATAAAAAAAATTTTCCAATTGAGTTTCATCAATCGTGAATAATTCATCTATCGAATAATTGAAATTTAGATGGAAATAAAAGAGATCCGAGAGAGTCTTTATTATTTAATGAATTTTGATTTAATTTAAAAACTCAATTTCTACTCACTCCAGGATTAAACAAATTTTCAGACAACGGGAATTCGAAATTCTGCCAAAGAAAATATTAAGAACCAAGTGAAGATTTACATTTAGAAAATATTCGCTCATAGAGCCAGACCCAATTGATGAAATTTTGAAGGACTTTTTTTTTTTTTCATCTTGACGTCTTATTAGAAGACAAACATAATTTCATCAAAAAGATCGTTTTTCACACAAAAAAAAAACATTTTTATTTTTCTCCTGCTCCTTCATCACGGAAACAGTTGACGTCTCACTAAAGAAGAGTTAGAGAAAGTCTCCTTATAATTCGAATTTCTAAACCTACAATTCACACAAGATATGAATCCATATAAATTCTAAAAGATCACCTATCACTGCCTAAAACTTACAACTTACATCACACAATGAACGAGGCTAAAAAAAAAAAAAAAAAAAAAAAAAATTTTTTTTTTGGGGAAACTACTAAAAAAAATGGAATGAAAGTTTGCCAAATTGAAGCCAAGGTAGTAGCCTTCGTTGAAGATAAAGTGTATCTAATATAAATCTTTGAAATTTTCAGATCAAGGAAACCCTTCACGTTTACACTCTTTACCACTGAAGAAAGTAGAAATATCTAATCTAAGCTACCTATAACCTTTGTAACGAAAGCAATNGCCAAATTGAAGCCAAGGTAGTAGTAGCCTTCGTTGAAGATAAAGTGTATCTAATATAAATCTTTGAAATTTTCAGATCAAGGAAAACCTTCACGTTTACACTCTTTACCACTGAAGAAAGTAGAAATATCTAATCTAAGCTACCTATAACCTTTGTAACGAAAGCAATTGGACATTTCCACACTCATCTCATCTCATTCATCTATTCCCATTTTCCATCATATTCATCAGTCCTTCAATTTTCAAGTTTTCACCTTGACAAAAAAGAAGGCTAATACAAATACAAAAAAAAAAAAAAAAAAAAAAAAAATCAAAAAATCTCATACTGGCAAATATCCACTATATACAAATTCTATTCGTCACTTTCTCATTCCAAATGACGCATCTGTCAAATGGTAAAATCCTTACATAAGTTTCTCAAAAAATGTTTAAACACTCATCCCGTTAAAAATTTCATACCAAGGTGAACCTTGATGTCTTTCCATTTTCCTTTACTTATTGGATCTAACTCTTCAACTTTCATTCTAAAAGACTTCTCAATTTTAAAAATTAATATAGAATTAGAAATTGAATAGTTTTCCAAATCAAATGAAAACAAATTCATTCTTCAAATATCCAATCATTTCTTTCCCTCCCCAACTATTTCGGCATCATCCGATTGTGGAATAAGGAAGTGAGAGGATGTAGAATATAGGAAAACAGATGGAAATTGGAAAGATGGTTTTAACTCTAAATAGACTCAAATGTACCACCAACAGACCATAATGGATGAGATAATAGACATCCAATTCTTCTCACTCATCGTCACAGATGTGGATTTCCAACTCAGGGCTTTGGATTTACTATAACTAAAACTTGTTCCACTGCTTTCATTCTAAAGGAAAAGTTGCGTAATGTCAAAGTACTCACATTATCACACAATAAAATAGAGAGAGAGAGAGAGAGAGAGAGCTCACTATAATGACACATGTACAGAAAATATTTAGCTTAAAAATAGGCCGACTTCGAAAGTCTTTCTTACAAACTATCTAATAACGCCGCATAAGCTAGGATTTCAAATCATAAATTATAAACTTCTTTAATTTTTCCAACATTCAAAAGAGTTGACTCAACTCTTTCGTTGAGGGATAAGAAACAAGAATCTGAATCTGTCTTGGATAATCCAAAAAATAAAAATAAAAATAAAAAAAAAAAATAAAAAATAAAAATAAAAAATTAGATTAACCCTAGACGAAATCGTTTATCGGAGATTAGTACTTAAAAATTAGGTACTATTAATATTCAAACTATTATTAAACCAGTAAGTTACAACTTTGTAATTTTCACTTGCTTGATGATATCTCAACCAGAAGCTTAAACTTTAATACTTAATATCTGTTCTCTATGTCTAGAAAAAAGAAGAAGAAAAAGAGATTATTTCATTTCCCTATTCCATATTATGTTCAAGCATAATTATTACTTTACAATTTAATTACCACTCTCTTCTTCATGTCAAGTTCATGTTAGTGTAACAAAGGCAAGAGAAAGTAGAGGATTTGTGTAGAGGAATATTATTAGCATAGTAAATTAGATACTTTTAGATACTTGTCAATTCCTACTTTTTTTTTTAATTCTTCTCATGTATGGAGTTTGAAGTATTTTGAACCCTTAAAAGATTCAAATAGAATTCATAATTATGTACACACATGCACACCTCTCTTTCATTAGTTCTTCAAATGCATCATCCTCAATGCATTTGTTTGCATTTCCTTATACATGTTAATCTAATGATAATTATTAGTATTTTTGGAACACTCCTACAACTTCAAACTAACACTTCACCTTCAACTTTACTAACCCAATAAATAAAATACAAAATAAAAATAAAAAAAAATACTAATGAGCAAGGCCGACCAAATGCACTTTTTGCATTAAATCGCATTTTACAAATAACCCTTGATTGGCCAATTGATAACTGGTTTCTCCTCGAATGATAAAAAATTCAACCGAATGGTGTAAATATGTATCGCATTAATCACATTAAAACGCATTTTCCACGATTGTCGCATTAAATCGAATTAAATATCATTAAATCGCATTTTTAGTAATTGCAAACTATAAAATTCAAAATATTTCAGTAAAATTGAGTGAAATTTGAAAAAAAAAAGTTAAACTGATGTCAAATAAATTACCCATGATGTCAATTGGCAGTATAGTGAGATATAGATGGTGNCCGCTTTACAACTTCACATATTTGACCAACACAACCGAGCCCATCCCAAGTCAGGGCATAATAGTTGCGCACATTATCAAACTATTTCCCGCAACTACTTCACAGAGATCGCAACTCCGCATTTTCAGCTGTTATTTCTGACACCCGCAACTCCGCAACCGCAACTTTTGCATTTTACGCCCCGCAACGCCGCAACCGCAACTTTTGCATTTTACGTCCCGCAACGCCGCAACCGCAACTTTTGCAAGTTCCATAATTGGCCGCAACGCCGCAACCGCAACTTTTATAATTCTCAATTTGGCCGCAACTCCGCATTCGCAATTCTCGTTATTCTGCTCCACAACTCCCGTTGGCGTTGAGCGTTGGACGGCGTTGGATCAACGCTTTACCTTGCGATTCTGCAACTGTGGTTCTATAATACAATATATCAACTGCGATGAAATTGTGTTTGAGTTTATAGTTTTTCAGGAATCTTTTACTTGTCTAAATTTGTAAAGTTAGACATAAAATGCTAAACGAACAAGCTGGAAGTTTTTTTTAATCAATGACGCATTATTTAATCCTTTCTTTTCCAGGCAAGTGTTTGATAGTTAACTGCCATCCATGATATTTGTTCATCCATATTTCATCCACCTGAGTGTACAGTATGTTCCACATTAAAGTTTACTGTGCTTTCTTCGACTTTCTCAGAAAATGACTAAGGGGACTCAATGAGCAACACAAAGCATATCCATCCAAAAGATATCCAAAATAGTTGTGATTTCAAATCAGTTTAAAGGTTGGAGGTTCTTCATATTTTTTATTAAATTTAACTACCTACTAATTTTTCTTATCTGATTTTGGCACTTGTTTCCAATTAGCATTAATACAAGCTTGAAGTCGTCGTCGGAGTGACAAAATCTGATGAGAATGATTTTATAACTGAAGAGTATTATTTGCACAAATTTAAATTAATTTTTTAATTGCGAAATAACTATCACTACTCTTCAACAGCTCGGAAATTTCATAAAGCATCAAAATCAACTTAAGATCAATTTGAATTATAAAGCTTTAACTTGAAAGTTCAGGGTAGGTTACTTGTGCGTTGAAGGTAATTAGTAAAAATATATGTATTAGATTAATCATAACCAAGGCCGACCAAATGCACTTTTTGCATTAAATCGCATTTTACAAATAACCCTTGATTGGCCAATTGATAACTGNCAAGGCCGACCAAATGCACTTTTTGCATTAAATCGCATTTTACAAATAACCCTTGATTGGCCAATTGATAACTGGTTTCTCCTCGAATGATAAAAAATGCAACCGAATGGTGTAAATATGTATCGCATTAATCACATTAAAACGCATTTTCCACGATTGTCGCATTAAATCGAATTAAATATCATTAAATCGCATTTTTAGTAATTGCAAACTATAAAATTCAAAATATTTCAGTAAAATTGAGTGAAATTTGAAAAAAAAANATCGCATTTTTAGTAATTGCAAACTATAAAATTCAAAATATTTCAGTAAAATTGAGTGAAATTTGAAAAAAAAAGTTAAACTGATGTCAAATAAATTACCCATGATGTCAATTGGCAGTATAGTGAGATATAGATGGTGNAAAAAAAAAGTTAAACTGATGTCAAATAAATTACCCATGATGTCAATTGGCAGTATAGTGAGATATAGATGGTGTACAACTAGCGCACATATTTCAAGCAGATTTTTCGCATTGTGGAGTTAGAAATTGTTATCTATTTTTTAAATAGCTTGTTGATATGAAATTAGGTGCTCACTTTGAGCTTTAGGCAAACTTTAGCATTGTAAACTAGTTAACTTCTCGGTAGAGCCCAACCAAATAGCTAACTGTCCTCCAGCGCAAGATTAAGGCATAATGAACTTTTGGCTATTTTCATAGCACAATAGAACTAAAGAACATTTTTTTCATGTTGACTTAAACTTACAAACTGTATAACGAATTGTAAATGCGCATTTAACTTGACAAAATCAAATCAATTTATAATTATCACGAACATTNATAACGAATTGTAAATGCGCATTTAACTTGACAAAATCAAATCAATTTATAATTATCACGAACATTGTCGGATATGCAAAGTTGATATGAGACACCCACCCACATATAAGAGTGAAACCAAAATTGACCATGAATTAGTGTTTTAATTCGATTAGAATATCCTTAATCCTTGTATCCTTAATATTGTTAATCCTTAAATTCCCGGTCGGTTAAATAATCATTCCCTAATTAAAATCGGCAGTTAAGGNTCTGTAAAGTTGATATGAGACACCCACCCACATATAAGAGTGAAACCAAAATTGACCATGAATTAGTGTTTTAATTCGATTAGAATATCTTGTTAATCCTTAAATTCCCGGTCGGTTAAATAATCATTCCCTAATTAAAATCGGCAGTTAAGGAAAATGTAATAATCGATTTTATTTCAATTCGGGATATTCCGGGAATTAATTTTAGTTAACTATTTAATTGGCTTAAGGATACATGGCACTGGAAATCAGTCCCAAGCCGCCAGATTCGTTCCTCATCGAGATACTTCAGTTTAAAGTTGGAACTACGTGGTCATTTAATCAATAATCAATCAAATATAGATGAATCATGCAATTTTCTAGCTTATAAATTACGTGTTTAAGCGTTAAATATGTATTACCATTAAACTTTAATGCTATTTTCTGTAGAAAATGAATCGCACTAAATCGCATTTTTCACGATTTTGATCGCATTTTCTGAGAAAAAAAATCGCATTTATTGGTCGGCCTTGCTAATGAGTTAAACTAACTACTAATCCATCATAATCTCATCTTCATCAGTACATTATGTATGTATGTGTATACTCTAAACTTATTTGCATTTGTAAGATAACTAAAAGTTCTTTTACTTAAATAAGAAAAAGCTTTTCCAACAATTGACCTAAATAAATATAAAGTGAAGTAAACAAAGTGAAACATGTATTTTTTAAATAAAACCCTTTCATCTAATCTCCTAGCTCCTAGAGTTTTAATAATGTAATGGGAAATCACCAGAATTTCAATGTATGGACTAAGGCGTCATTGGAAATTTTTTTGTAAAATTGATTTCAATTTAAAAACTTGTGTTAAACTAAAGTTACTGATTAAGACTAAATTATTTAGTAGGAGTAAATTTATAAACTCCTTATGGTACTTGAAATATGAGTTAAGTTTGAAACTCACTTCCTCATCACAACACTATTAGAATCCCTACTTTATTCTGCTCTGATTGATAATGCAAAAAAAAAGGAAAAAAAAAAAAAAAGTAGGTTGTTGGCTTGGCTGTACATCAATATATCTAATCTATTCGTTATTCCACTCGTATGAGGTCATCATGTCAACTTGACACTATGAATTGAACTTCAATGACTAGAATCATGTAAACATTAACTAATGACGTCTCATTTAATACAACATTTTCTATAAATTTTTAAAATTTAAATACTAAACTCAAAGTTAAGTACTCATTCTCAGGTTTTATTTAATTATATTCTGCAGTTCCAATGAAAGTGGTGAGTAACCAGTCTGGATGTTAGAATACCTGTCTTTAGGAATTAAGGAAGGACTCAATTTAATAAGTCCACTGAACTCTCAATGAGAATCAATAAGCATGAAAGAGCAAGAGCATTGGACTAAACTCAATAAAGTATAGGAGCAGTGCAGTGCAGTGTTGCCGTGGGTAATTGTTATAACTTATTATTAAAAAAAAAGTTAAGAAAAAAAAAAAAATTTTTTTTTTCTTACCTTGATACCGCTCCGTCCCTGCTGCTTGAGTAGCACATTCTCTGGTTTCATATCACAGTGAATGATTTTATTTCTAGAAAGTGCATCTAGACACTGGAGAAGTGAATGAGCAAATTTTCTCACTAACTGGAGACTAAATCCTTGGAACTTATTCTTCTTGATGAGTTCATAGAGATTGAGACTGAGGAGCTCGAAGGTAATACATGTGTGACTACGGAATGTAAAATGATCCGCCATATGAATAATATTCATTCCATTGTCTTTATCCAATTCTCGAAGATGTTCCAAGATTCGAATTTCTTCCTGAGCTTGTCGATGAAATCTTTTCTCATTTCTTACCATTTTCAGAGCTACTTGAATATTTAGCTTATGATCAAATGCCTTCACCACTTGTCCAAAACTTCCTTTTCCAATTACTTTGAGGACTTCATAGCGGTAACTCACATGATCATGTTGGACATGAATGTAAGACCCTTGATCGTCATCATAACCATTATTATTTTGGCTTCCAATTATTCCTGGTCTTTTTTTTGCTCCAAGTCCCACAAAAAATACTTGTGAATATCCATGAATCTCTGAGAGTTCATACGGCGTGAGTCGACTCTGGTACATTTTTGTTACCTGTTCAGGTGTAGCTGGAGTGGACTTATATTTTGGTCCACTAACTGAATTTCCACTTGCTCCATTTGGTGGGAGCAATCCTTCAGCTCCGTCTACTCTTTTATCCCATTCCCAAGATCCTTCAACAATTCCTTCAACTTCTCGTTTACCCCATGTCTGTTTGGTAGCTGCAATGACTCGTTTATCCCAACAATCTTTAGGAAGTCCAACTGCCCTCTTGCCCCAAGGTCCTCTAATTCTCATAGCAGCAGACTCATCCACGACAGTAGCTCCAGAACTAAAATCAGCTGAAGCTGGACGTCCATTCCCATTCACATGACCGTTGCCATGAGCATTCTGTCCATTTTGGGTAATTTGAGTTGTTGACATGGACATATGTGAGTAGTTGGAGTCTCCATCCCCATTTCCATTACTAAGAAGACGCTGGATGAGTCCTACCCCAACTTCGATTCCTCCGACATAGCTTGAATTATTAGTTTTCGTAGGTGGTGCTGGGATTTGAGTTGAGCCTTTCAACGGAGGAAGATGGGTACTCAAGGCCAAAGATGTGGGTCCATTTTGCGAAGAGTCAAGAGCCAGTGAAAGTCCATAAGAGGAGTTGTCCCCAGGGGAATCTCCATTGGTTGAGAGTGAGACGCCTCCATTACTATTGCTCGAAGAACCAGTCGACGACGAGCCACCTGAACCAAGGGAGACGCCATTGATGTTGCTAAGAAGAGATCTCGTTCGTGAGAGCGGCATATCGAGATTTCCAGTAGTGGAAGTTTTATTATATTTACTTGAGACTGACACGGGCCCACCTATCACACTTCCGATTCCAACAACTGAAGACAGAAGTGCTGTACTTCCACTGGACATCACGACGAAAATTCTTTTTTTTTTTTTTTTTTTTCAAAATTGAGACACAAATTCTAAGTCTCATAATTTTTAGTACCTTACTCAAACCTCCAAAACCTAAGACGAGTTATAAAAAATTTTGTAACAGAGAACGAGTAAAGTAAAAATTCTAGTCACTTGAGTAAAAATGTACTAAAGGTTTCACACTGTAAACTTTTTAATTTTAGTCCCTTGTTTAATTGTTCATTTCTATTTCATCAATTGTTTCAGGCGCACTTTTCTGATTGACAATTGTTTACTGTCCTGTTGCCCTCAATTGCGTTCAGTGACGTATACATAGACGTAGTTACCTGAAAAAACAACAAAATCAAATTGAGACTAAAAAACACATCTAATCTATTCATCCTCGTTGTTTCTGGCTTAAGAGGTTCGTAACAAAATAACCAATTAATTTATTCTAATTCTAACTTTACCAGATTTCAGGGACAACTAATCTAATGTGGTAATAGATGCGTGGAGCTCCTGAAAAAATACACCTGGGTAATCTGCATATACTGTGGGTTTCTGGGTTCCTTGAGATGATAAAGCAATCACAAAGAATACGATATAACAAGGAATGGACTCAAGGCTATGAGACTTAGACCATTAACAACAAGACAGACCGGAAGCAAAAATCATGACTACCAACCAATTGTTCAATTTAGCCATTTATGACAGTACAACTGAATCTTAGGTTTTATGGAGATGATTTTTTCTCTTCATTCTAGTATTCCTGGAGACAAAATTGCAATAACTCAAAAGTACGAAAAGTTCAACGGAGCAAACTTGAGTCGTATGATGCCTAGTTAAGAATACATTCTATTCTGACAACGTAAAGAGATCTCAACTCTATTGAACAAAGAAACAACTATGCTAATATGAAATCTACCTTTCAACAACAGTACTTTTTATCATCCCAAATAACCACGAACAACGGAAATGAAAAATATCAAAGTTAAGGCTCCAGGCTTATTAATTCACATATCACAAAGGATAATGTATGAGATAAATTGGGAACCGTGATTTCCTAACAGAATTATAAGAATATGATTTTTTTTGTTCGTTAAATTTTTGCAGAAACCCGAACAACCAGTTAAATTATGTGTTTTGGTAATGCCATTTTTACTTATTGTCCGTTGAGTCAATGAATGAGTTCAAAAATGTTTATGTGAACTAGCATATCATTATGTTTAGCAAGTTTCCCAGTAATTTTAGCATCTCACTCATCTAATCATAACTACAATAGGGTTAGACTTTCATGCTCCTAGAATTTTATTTTTCCATTTATTAGGAAGAGTGAGAATTCTAATTTATTTTTCCAGAATCCTATATTGCAGAAACACGTGAAGTGTTCAACTTGAACGAATAAGACTCATGTAGGCGATGAGCAACAGACTAAACAACGTGACAACTTCTTTTTTTTTTTGTTTGTGAAGATGAAATCAGAAGGCGTCGTTGTGAATAAACTTTAATATTGTCGGCAACCGAAGAGTTTTTTTTTTAAAAATTGACACTATCAACGACAACTTCACTTCTGGTTCTGATGTAAATTAATCTAAAGTAATCAGAAATCAAACTGACTCGTTTTGTCAAAGAATGTCGTTTCTTGCTGAATGCTGTTTGAAAGTCTCATTATGAGAACTTCAACCCCATTCCTACAAGAATTTCTAAATTTGTTTCTCTGAGTTATAAATTTTTGTGTGAAACCTCATCGAAAGGTAAAAGAGATGCCAATTTTCCTGGCACAAAGTGGAGATGATTCTAATTTTACTACAACGTGGATAATTAAATTTTAAACTATTCTTTATACCAGGAAAAGTAAAGGGAATAAGCCTAAATCAAGAATTGGATTGAATTGAGAAGAATAAAAATAAATAAATAAAAATGAAGACAAGTAAGTGGGGGGAATAGCAACTGGTTTGGTAGTTTCCGACAAATGCCTAAATGCCTTGAAGGGTCCTGTGTAAAAACGAATGTTCCATTGTTCTCTGGCCTGGAGCACTTCAAAAGAATTGGAAGTCTCTGGTACTGAATCATGATCATGAACGAACATGCACGCCATGGAAGGTTCTTTAACAGAGGAAACTAAACAGGTAAATAAATCCAACTCCAAAGTTCTGTAGTACCTGGCTATGAGTTAATGGTTTCGTTAGTTAAAATAGACACAGAACAGGAACCAGAGCAGGAGATTCGAATGTACACAAAGAGAGACTGAATTAGAATACAAACCTAACAGTACTTTCAACTAAAAATATCCATTGTACAATCCAGTCATTAATCCATAATAGGTTTTCCTATACCCATAACGAATCTGAAAACTCTCAGGAGAATGGCAAATGGTGGTAAAAGTTCACTATCCTAATTAATAAATGCGTTATATTCATTAGCATCAGTTCAACGACCAAAACATTTCACCTATTCAACTCATAAGTCAAGTAAGAATTTACCTATCGAATTTTACTAACAAACTCATCATCATCATCTTCCTAATTGTCTTAATTGACTCATATCTTTATAAAACTAAACAACTAACTGAACTTTTCGTTCATTGAATGGAAATAGGATGAAAGTCATTTGGAAAATATAAGGATCCTAAAAGAATCAATGAATTTCTACAAAAATTTTAAACTCCAGGTTTAATTAAATAATTATTGTACTTAACCGTTCTTGTCCCAGTTCTCAAAAAGTTTAAAATGTATGGCAGACAAGGAGACTGACTGACAATAGGATAGATGTAATAACGGTAGAATGATTGTGCACAGAATTAATTATAAAAACAAGAAGAAGTGATTGATTGCAAAACTGATTTCACAAATGAGACTGTTAGAAGTTTAAAAATTCTAGGCCAACTAACCCCAGGAATAATGCGGAACTCAATTTAAACCCATTTATCAAAAATTAGTAAATACGACAGAAACTGTTTGTATTTGTTCAAAATGTGATTGACAGAAATTGACTTGAGGATATTAATGATGTGAGTTACCCAATTCCAAAATTAAACCAATGTCTTTCTTTTGTCAATGAAAAACTACCTTCATTCTTTCTTTTCAATCCCATTTTCAGTTTTATTTAAAAGTAAATAATGGCGGAAGGGAAATGAGGTCCTTACCGTAAAATTTGTAGATTGTCCATGTTGTTGTGGAAGGAAAGTGTCAGTTGTTGGTACTCCTGGAGTTAGGGTTTAAACGAGGGTCAGTGGCTTGAGAATGTTTGGGACAGGGAGAGCCTCAAGACGTCCAACCCCAACAGAAGCACAATAACAACTGAAGTTGAACTATGAGAGAGTTCATGTTCAATAGCACCACCACCACACACAAAAAAATATTAGATCCTTAATGTCCGATACCAGGGCCGAGTTTCACAAATATTTTACAAACATATGAGTAAGGCAACAGTGCCAACAGTCTCTCATGCACTTTCGTTGATTTACCTTTAGTTTCATATTTTACATTTAAAAATACCGCCAAATATTTTTTAAACTTGCCACATTTAGGCTTAAAAAGAGCATCAGCAACCCCTATGCTTTGATCCAATTTCACAATTCAGAAATATTTTTTATAGAATTCTACAATGTATATATTAAAAATCATGTATTTAAGCAGATTTATATATATATTTATATTTAAGCCAACAGTAGAAGAATTAGAATTTCGTGTTTTATTTTTCATAATTACGGTGTTATATTTAAATATTTAATGAACTAGAAATTAAATAGAAATTATAATTAAAAAAAAAAATCTAATTTACGTAAAAAATTAAAAATAAAAAGTTAATGGTACTGTAGGACCAAAAATGAAAAAAACCTCTCCTCCATCCATTTCTTCTGAAAAATTATAATTGAGATTGCATTGTAAATGGGGAGTATTTCGGGTGAGGAGAGTTTTTATTATTATTGTTGGTCCTATAGTAACTCCAGGGTCAATGGAGACTGGTAGTTCAGATTGTACTTCTAAGTAGCTGGTTGGCTAAAGATAAAGATAGAAAAATTGATATATGATTATATAGTGCAATTTGGTTATATTTAACCGAACTGAATATAGTTTATGTTCCTACTATAATTAACCCGAAAATGTCATTCAATAAGGTTGGGAGATAGAAAATACATTGTTAAAATCTTCGCCTGTAGTAAACATCGGCTAAAGTCAACCCGCTTTCCTTAAACTCAATTGTAAATGTGGAAAAAATATTTCCAAACGTAGTTTGTTTGTCTTGTATCAATTTATCAAGAATAATTGGATTTTGAAATTAACCCGGTATTTTAATATCAAAATTTAATTTTGGTCTACAGTGTAAATTATTATTTCTAATTTAACAATTATAGAAATTTGTAGTTAAATTACATGATCGTATTTAACAATTAAATGTAACAGAATTACATATCTGTCATTTTAACCTAAGATATTGTAAGTTATAATAGAGTGCTAAAATTTTATGTAACACGGCCCTGAAAAGGAGAGATTTCTTCTCAAAGAGCAAAAAAAAATATTTTTTTTTCTTTTCTACTTCTACTCCCTCTTCTTCTTCGCACACCTCTGAACGCTCTAAAACTAAGAGTTAGACGTATGTGCCTCAACACTCTGAATTTTATTAATAATTTATTTTACCTCTTATTTTCTTAAATTTAATATTCTATTTAAACTTTTCACATTCAAACCTCATAAAAGAAGTGTCTATTGAAGAATAAAAAATTCAAGTACAAGACCTAAATTTCATTCCATTTATGTTTTCTAACTTTAATTTCGAGACTTCATTGAAAACTATACAGTTAGTGAAACAATAATAATTAATTATTATTGTTTCATTAATTATATAGTTTTATTTATTCAATAAATATTATTAAATAATACGTCACGATCAGGGATTAGACTAATCCATAACCCGATCGATCAGAATTTTTTTTTATAATACGAATTTAATAAATTGTATATTCGTAATTTTGGAAAATATTAATTAGAAATTTAAAATTTAAAAATAATCTTGCTAATATAGTTCAACATTTATGCATATCAATCGAACATTAACCAAGCCAACATTTTTATGTCTACTATCCAACTAGATTTTCCAAGTAATACATATAAGATATTCTAGTTAGTAGAAATAATTAGGTTGTTANTATTCTAGTTAGTAGAAATAATTAGGTTGTTAGGTTTGTGTATGTTTACTTGTCAAAAGTGAAGAAACAAGGCCATACAGAATAAATTATATTACAGAATAGAATATTAGTTAAATTATATGAAATAATTCTAAAATTTATAGTATTTAAGTATTACTATTTATGAAAACTGTTTAGATTTATGTATCAATTGTTGATTGTAACATACCATTGTAACATCAATTATTAAGTTTAATTAGATTTAGTTGATTTTTAGTTTGAGATATTAAAGTAGAATGTTACAATCAAGAACCTACTATATAAATCCAACCTGAAAATNCAATCGAACATTAACCAAGCCAACATTTTTATGTCTACTATCCAACTAGATTTTCCAAGTAATACATATAAGACATTCTAGTTAGTAGAAATAATTAGGTTGTTAGGTTTGTGCATGTTACTTGTCAAAAGTGAAGAAACAAGGCCATACAGAATAAATTATATTACAGAATAGAATATTAGTTAAATATATGAAATAATTCTAAAATTTATAGTATTTAAAGTATTACTATTTATGAAAACTGTTTAGATTTATGTATCAATTGTTGATTGTAACATCCCATTGTAACATCAATTATTAAGTTTAATTAGATTTCGNTTGTTGATTGTAACATACCATTGTAACATCAATTATTAAGTTTAATTAGATTTAGTTGATTTTTAGTTTGAGATATTAAAGTAGAATGTTACAATCAAGAACCTACTATATAAATCCAACCTGAAAATTCCTTCCGTACTACTAAAATAAAAAGTGTAAAAAAACCATTAGGTTGAAGAACCTTAGATTGATCTTCTCTAATATAACCTGATAAACAGAACCCTAAAACTAAATTACAGAAATTAGCTCTGATCCCTCAAGCCGCACAGACATCTACTTTTCTCATTCACCCCCTTCACTTCGTCTCTCAGAACACAGAAGCAGAGCAGAAAGAATTAATTCTCATTTTGTGTGAGAGAGAGAGAGGGAAAAAAAACGAAGAACGCATCCTTTGATTCTTCGTTGAACAAACTGCATTTCATCGTAGAACGACAAAAATGAGGGAATCAATCGTAGAGGCACTGCACTGTAAGAAGGGGAAACGGAAGACGAAATATGGAAAGCGATAGTGATGGTTGGAGGAGTAGATGTGGATTCCAGAAGAGCCACTTCAAGGTACTCGGAGTAATATGTTGTTGAATTTGTTAGGGTTATTGGCGTTATGTGGTCCACAGAGACGGTGGTAGGGCGCGGCGTCATTGCCCTCGAAATGCATAAACTTGCATTACAATCATCATCCATTCATGTGTCGTAGGCAGGTAGTAGAATGACTATTACATCATAACCTCCCAAACCTATAAATCACCGTTGTTGATCTCAATTCTATTTCTTTGGACCAATTTAGGATTAATTGGGACCTATGGAGACACAATGGAAGTCTCGAGGTTAATGTTGCTGCTCCTCCGTAGAAGAATGGGATAGGATGCACTTTTCTAGATCCCATACTTGGTCGCAGGATCCAAAAAAAAAAGTAAAAAAAAAATCTATCTCATCGTCTTTCCTAATAAATCTACATGGGTATGTATTATGTACACGGTCTTTGATGTTGGGTATGGGTGTGCTCGTTCGCCTTCAAGTCCCTTTTACTTTTTATAAGGTTTCCAGTTCATCAGTTATAGATTATCAAAACCACAGTTGAGAATTAGGATGGAGAGTCTAGTCCAATGACTTGAAGTCTAGATACTTATATAATAAAGTTTAAAATGGAAGAGTCTTTATTTAAAAATTGCGATATTTTTTTTGCACTCTTTCANAAAACCACAGTTGAGAATTAGGATGGAGAGTCTAGTCCAATGACTTGAAGTCTAGATACTTATATAATAAAGTTTAAAATGGAAGAGTCTCTTTATTTAAAAATTGCGATATTTTTTTTGCACTCTTTGATTTACTATGGTCCTGGCTTTGTATCCATCGATCCCTTCAACGAGCTCATGGGCTTTCTAAGTATCCTTTGTTCTGTTTTGTGCCAATTTCCTTCTGAAAACTAAAACTGGTTGGTCTGGGTCATGTAGCCTCAAGGAAGATGATGAGATGAGATTTTCTGCAATTTTGGATAAAAGGGATGGCTGGAGGGCTTTAGGAAAGAGGCAAGGGTTCGTTTTAAAGGAAGCGAAGGTGTTCATTCTATGTTTCCCTTTAAGCAGGTAGTCATCATGGATATTACATACAACAGCTGACTCGGATGAAGGAGGGGGAGAAGTCGAGGACCATCGGATAGACCATTAAACTCTAAGCTCACCTTTTCAGAAAATCAACAAAGAAACTAAACAAAGGAAAGCAGCAGTGTGGATCCGGTGTCGAATGACTCAGAAAAGGGCTAGACTGGAGACCTGAATTTAGTTAGATGATGAAGCAAAATAAAATACAACAAGAAGAAAATTCAAACAAAACTAATAACATGATGAGCTCCTGAGTAGAGAGAATCGATGGTAAGATAAGGATTTCATAATTAGTTGTTGGAATAGACGAAAGAGCTGAAATTGAGCTTTTAAGCGACGTTCCAGAAGATAAAAAAAAAGGTTAAGTTAGTCTTTAGTGTTGGTTACTACTACATCAGAGACTCTTCCTTCAGTTTCGATTTTCTTTTCTAGATAGGGCACATAGGAAGGGAGAAAATATTTCTATCCGTATGAGAATGGACTTGGACTCAAAAAAGATGAACCCGAGACTGCACCATGAGGTTCCTGTTCAAAGAAACTGAACCGTATTCCAAACACGGAGGGTAGGGGAGACAGATAACATATGGGAAGCCTTTGCTACCACGGTCTGGTCGTCGATACTTTGTTCCAAGTACCTTAGCCAAAATCCTCTTCATCTCTCGACCAAATGTCAAGAAAAACCCGAAAGTAAAAACCGGTCCTGTTCAAACCCTCGGATTTTCATCTGTCTGAACATGAATCCTCATTATTTTCTCAAGATGGAAATCCTAAAGAGCAGGTTGGTGTTGACAGGATCCAAAGACACTTCCATCATCTCTAGTAACAAAGAAACTTTAAGAAAGAGATATTCTTTTCATTTGAAATCTTTGAAAACCCAACTCTCGAATCCATTACGGTCATTAGGGAGGACTAAAGGGTCAGTTGAGAAAGACGAACCAAAGAAAAATATATATATAATTATTCTAAAGACACCCGAATCAAATGCTTTCCAGTGAGACAAAAAAAAAAGAGGGAACGGCTAATTGCAGCTGAAAGCTATTCTAACCACAATTTATTACTACTACGAATGACGACAATCTCTGACTAATTCCGTTTGAGTTTGGACAAGTAGAGATTAAGCTCAAGGTAAACGGTTTTTCTTGCCAACGGTTTTGATTTTTAGACTTTCACACTTTAACAGCTATCCATTGGCTAGAGAAAATAAGAAACCTGTCTTTGGTAAAAATCTATACTAAAGAACCCAAGTCCCGGATTNATTTTTTTTTTTTTTTTTTTTTTTTTTTTTTTTAACTACACAGGATGCAGTCAGTATAGTAACTTTCTGGTGTCCGAATTCAATTAAATATATTTGGTGACGACAAGCGTGTAATGGATCATGTTTCCTTCCGTCCTGTGAAATGGAAATCACAAATGGATTGACTCAAAGAAATTATTTATTATTGATTTTGATCAAGTAACGGATCCTCAAGGGAGTAGAGGAAAGGATGAGACAGAGAAGTCACCAACTTGAAGACAGAATNTTGATCAAGTAACGGATCCTCAAGGGAGTAGAGGAAAGGATGAGACAGAGAAGTCACCAACTTGAAGACAGAAATTCTGTCCAAGTTTCTTGGACGAAGGATTCAAAGAAATCTCTTGTGTCTCTCAACATGACTGATTTCTCAAANAATTCTGTCCAAGTTTCTTGGACGAAGGATTCAAAGAAATCTCTTGTGTCTCTCAACATGACTGATTTCTCAAAAACAATTATTTTGAGAAGTCAATGCTCAGATTCAGAATGTTCCGTTTGTTTCCAACTTCTCTCTTATGAAGGCGGCTATTAGATCCGACATCAGGACAAAATTACAGTGTCCCATCCCTGTCAATTCGTTTTAACTTCCCTTCAACTTGAAAAGGAAATGAACTAATTCTACATTCCCAAAATCACAGTTTCATTTANATTCGTTTTAACTTCCCTTCAACTTGAAAAGGAAATGAACTAATTCTACATTCCCAAAATCACAGTTTCATTTATAACAAAGTCAAAGGAAGAGTTTTTTTTTTCTTGTCACTTCAGAGGATGTCAAGCTTGTAAGAAAGAAGTTGAATACAAATATTTCTATAACAGTAAGATCAAAACTCGCAAGTCTCCATTTTTATTATTATGATATGCCGTGTTGGGATTNAAATATTTCTATAACAGTAAGATCAAAACTCGCAAGTCTCCATTTTTATTATTATGATATGCCGTGTTGGGATTTTTCAGTAGGTCATTCACTAATTACACGGGCGTGTCAATTTTTCTCCCGCTCTACTATTCTCTTCGATTATATACTTCCCACAACTTACTAATCCTCCTAATCCACATGCAATTTATAATCCACCAATCCCATAATGATTATTTCACTTACCTCACTAATTTCTTTTACAAACTACCCGTCACCTCTACTTTTATAAATCTCATTCCAGCTGAAACTCAGAGCCAAACAGTAATTTCCAACCATTTTTTTAAAGACATCCTTAGTAAATAATCACTTCATCTCTACATTTCTATAAAACAAAATATAACCAAACCATTATTATTGGTTTCATCTATTTTCTCCAATCTCTTTATTTTATATAAACAAGAGAGTTAACAACTAAAAATGCGACAACCGTCGTCGTCGTCGCATCTTCAGAAAGAAGATTATAATGCAGAATATATATAATATAAAATACTATATATATATAAAAAAAAAACACAAGGTACAGATGAGATGGAGGTCATTCCTACGAAATGTAAAATTCATTGAGCCCGATCCCGGCCGTGATTGCCTCTTTGCCTTTTGGCTGTTTTGGAACATGCAAGTTATATAAGAATTTGGCAAAGCACGACAATTGGATAGCATTTCGCACAGTCTCACGCTCTCTCATATAATAAAATATCAACTAATATAAAATTTTATGTTATATTTTTCTATAATCCTTTCAAGTTAGATGCTATTTACCCACTTCAACCAACAACGGTTTTGAAATTCTAGAACCAATTTAATAATGTCTAAAATAAATGTAATTTTGGAAGAGTCTCCGGGAAAAATTAATTTCAGGATCTGATTACATGGATTTGGTTAGGACAAGTTTGTAGCGGTTATTCCGATGATATATGATACGGTCCGATGTCCTAAAAACTCTCTCTACTGGAAGTTGGAAGCTAACCGTAAGGAAATATTCTAGGGTTATCGACCGAATAGTAAAAAAAAAAAAAAAAACGGGGACAGATGAAGTGTTTACTTCTGCTGGAGTGTTTAGATTGTATGTGAGGATTGACAGGACAGAGTGAGTAGGTTGCATGTGTGTGTGGATTGGCCAATGCCCGAATCCGGATATGTCTAAGAAGCGTCGGAGAATATACATAATAGATGTGAGAATAATGGGACCATTGTCCTCTCCGAACCTACTAAATTCCATCCCTGTGGTGATGACGAACTACTCCTCTTTCACCGTTCAATCCAACTTTCTCCCAAAAAACCTCAGTTCTTTGGCTCCATGGGAAACATCTAATGAAATGGTAATGGCATTATTTTATTACCTCCTGTCACCCCTTCCACTCTTTACATTACATCTCATTTAATTTACTTTCAAACTTATTTTCACTGAAAAAAAAAAAAAAAAAAAAAAAACGCTATCTCTGGAGAAATGGCAACTACTCGGCCAATGAACTACTACTTCACAAAGAGCCATTACTGGAATGGAATGGAAACCCATAGAAAACCTCGAACACTGAACGAGGAGGTTTAGTTATANACAAAGAGCCATTACTGGAATGGAATGGAAACCCATAGAAAACCTCGAACACTGAACGAGGAGGTTTAGTTATACATTGATTAGAAAATTCATTATCATTTTTTTATAATAAAAGCGTTTTGAGCGGATTTAAAACCCTATGCTCCATTATCATATTTATACAGGATTTCCAAACTCCTTTAACTACGTGATAAGTATCTTTCTCAAAAACGTGCTTGGGAAAGTTAATTAAATTAATAATTGAGTGCGCGTAATTTAAAATAACAATTGTTCAAGTTGTATAGTGTCGAATTAGTTCACATAACCATTATAATACGCACTCTCAAATCTCATAAAACAACAATGTGTTGTTGACTGAATCTTATTAGCCCTCACGTTTGTCTATTGGCTGAATTTTAGCTCTTTTAGAGAAAGTTGGTGAAAAGGGAAGTAAAGGACTTTGGATAACCTTGTATTTACTTAAAGTGAATCAGTTTTGAGAAATTGAGTTGATTCTGTTACAAACACAAGTGGTTAATTTTAGGACCATGTGTATTGGATATCATCACTAAAATAACGAAGTCTTATATTTTTTAGAAAAAAAAAAAAAAAAAGCTGAAATTCTTTCTTAAATTATTCTTACCAAAACAACAAAATGGCAAAAATGTTGAAGAAGAAGAAGAAGAAAAAAGTATTCATAAAGAAACAAGAATCTTGCTATCCATTTACAAAAAAAAAAAACAAACATATGAATTCTAAAATATCATAAACTCTTTTGGACTAACCATTGATCAAAACCTTGCTAAAAATAATTTTTCTAAGAAGTAAATAAAAATGATATAAAATAATTTTGCTAAATAAGAATTACAAAAATCAAAAAAAACTATTTGCTCTTCCATTGAATTCAAGTAATAAAGTGATTACCTATTATATTAATTCTTTAGTTTTATCTCCAAACTCAGTATCATGGAAGATGCTTATTTTGCGAATCTTCAAATTACCTATTGATTTAACTCTAATATTATCAATAGTAATTTTTCTTTTGAAAAATAACATTGAAAAGACAAATCTTTCTAAAAATTTGCAGACATCTTTTTATAAATTTTTTTTCTTCCTAAAAGCTAAAGCTAAAAATCCTTTTTTCTAATCTCTANACCTATTGATTTAACTCTAATATTATCAATAGTAATTTTTCTTTTGAAAAATAACATTGAAAAGACAACAAATCTTTCTAAAAATTTGCAGACATCTTTTTATAAATTTTTTTTCTTCCTAAAAGCTAAAGCTAAAAATCCTTTTTTCTAATCTCTAATACCATTGAAAAATAAATAATATACCCAAGAGATGAACATGCTTTCATTCGTGAGTAATAATTTAAAGAAAAAATCCGTAGGATGTTATATCACCAGCAAAAAAATAAATAAAGTGATGTTATGTCAGATAGAGTAGGAATATCATAAGCCACTCCAGGTTCATTAATTGAAGAAAATAATAAACTATACATGTTCCTTCCTAGCATGTTTGACACTAACCCATCATTAGCTCAAATTATAATACTAAATAGGGCTAAATTTAAATCGAATAAGTAATTTTCTGAAGTAGTTAACTTCAAGTGGCTACAACTCATCCGTCTCTATAGAATATGAATCTGGAACAAAATTTTACAGATTCACTACTATAGACCAACTTCGACCTCAATTCTATTATTCCTATTTATAATTTCCCTTTCCGTGAACTGACATTTACCGANACATGTTTGACACTAACCCATCATTAGCTCAAATTATAATACTAAATAGGGCTAAATTTAAATCGAATAAAGTAATTTTCTGAAGTAGTTAACTTCAAGTGGCTATAACTCATCCGTCTCTATAGAATATGAATCTGGAACAAAATTTTACAGATTCACTACTATAGACCAACTTCGACCTCAATTCTATTATTCCTATTTATAATTTCCCTTTCCGTGAACTGACATTTACCGAAGAAAAAAAAACNCTCAATTCTATTATTCCTATTTATAATTTCCCTTTCCGTGAACTGACATTTACCGAAGAAAAAAAAACATGCTATTTTTATCATAATTATTGACATGGTTGGTTGATAAAGTAATTGGAAAAATGTAATGTAACCGTAAAAGCAAATTTGGAATAACACCAGAGACTTTCCTTTGCATTGGACAAATAAAAGGATGCGGAAGTCAATTTAATTCATATTTCCATGAATTTAGTTCAAACGAATGAAAAGTATGTCCAACTTTCATAAAATCGTTGTTCTGCTAATTTAACCAAAATTTAGACTTTAGGAATAATATTACAATAGTCTAGGTAGTTCATTTTTACTTTCATTTCGCGTCATGTCGAGAAAAATCAAAATTCTAAACTAAATCACAAATATTAGATATTTCCATTTACTTTTATCCCTTTCCATGAATCAAACACTAAACTTTCTATAACTGTCACACCTTTGACAATAATTCAAGTTTAATTAAAATCATTGCAAAAAAAAAGAAAAAAAAAAAAAAAAAAAAAAAAAAAAAAAACTAAATTCAACGGTTTAAATTTAGAAGAAAAATAGTTTGTTTTGCACGACAGAATTTAGATTATTGACACTTACCATGTAACCACTAGGAAGGATCATAAGAAAATTATAAGTTAGAGCTTGGATGAAGTCGATTTGGCAATTCGAGATGTGAATTCTTGGAGTTTCATCGCTAAACTCAAATTTCCTTTTATCTTAAGTTTCCCTTGGAAGAAAGCTTTCTGAGCATTAAGTTTCCCAGTCATCAAATCAAACAAATCACTATCACCAATAGAAAGAATAACGTCAGGAGTAGTTTCTGAAAGTAAAATAAAATCGTCTTTAGAGTAATTAAAAGGTATATATTTTGAGTATACACAGTGAGAAATGAACGGATGGAATTTCATGAATAACAAAAGTGGGCTAATTTCATCCCATCACCATTGTATCTAAAGTTTACTTTTTTATTATTCAAACGAGATCACTTCATTTACATCTCGAACAAGTGAAAAGAAAAATCATTCAAGACCAAAGAAATTACCATTCTTCTCTCGTCATGAATGTAAAGTGGAGAAAGTTTGTATAGTCTTACCTGTTCCTCCGAATTGAACGCTCCCATTCCCATTTTTGACATCGACGATCCAGTTTCCATTCTTTCCTTCCGGTCCTCCAACCTAACGAGAGTAAAAAACAATTTATGAAAAATCTTTCAACCATCATTTCATCAAACAATTTTAAATAATCTATACAAAAATGTATAAAACTTTCATTTTCTGNAAATCTTTCAACCATCATTTCATCAAACAATTTTAAATAATCTATACAAAAATGTATAAAACTTTCATTTTCTCTTCAATTTATATTTTACAAACTAACCTTAAACTCATAAACACAATTGATTTTCTCCACTAGCCTTTTTCCTTCTTCATTTAATACATCACNCAAACTAACCTTAAACTCATAAACACAATTGATTTTCTCCACTAGCCTTTTTCCTTCTTCATTTAATACATCACCGAGGTATTTGAAAATTGGTGCGCATTTAAAAGCATCAATTTCTACAGTCTTCTCTGTTTTAACTTCAGATTCAGACATTTTGGTAGTGGAGGTATGACTGAAAAAAAAAACAAAAAAAAAATTACAATACAATTCAATTATTTACCGTTTCAAAAATATATAAGTGATTGTTTACTAACAAAGCTCGATTTCCGGAAGCAGAGGATGATAAAGGAATTCGGCCTGCGACAGTTGGAAAACCTAGTTGATAAAGTCCAACTACTGCTGCCCCACCAAGTCCAAGATTATGCTGAAGGGCTAATTTCGCACCAGGAACTTGTCTTTCACCTGCCTCACCTCGAAGTTGCCAGCACAGTTCAGCACATTGAGCCAATCCTACAAAATAAACACCTTTTTAATAAGACTACCTGTCTTGTAAACTTACTTGGTGGTAAAGTCAACTGAAGTGATTTAATCTCACGTTAATAAGAAAGGATATTTTAAAAAAAAACAAGTTTAACCACAGTACAGAAATTTTCTTTTTCAGAAAACTTCACTGTGAGTATATAGTAAAAACAGAAAAACCTGTTTCTATGTTTAAAGTTTATGTAGGCTTCTCAATTAAAATTCCGAATAAAAAACGGAACTCAAGATTTTCACCAAGGTTGCTATGAGGAATTTTGAAAAACGTCTTATCCAAGATGTTTTTTGCGTTCATGTAGCAACCTCTTGATTTTAACGAAAAGAATCTTTGTACTAAAATTATTACAAAGGGTGAAACAATAAACTTAACCTTAACTTACCCGTCGCGCCCAATGGATGTCCTTTTGAGATGAGGCCGCCAGATGGGTTGACCACGTATCTAATTTGAAGTTTTGAAAAATCAAATTTTACTAATAAAGTGTGAAAATGAAGCTTCTCCGAATGTAGAGAAGATTATTAGAAGAATTATTAAACATACTTTCCACCGTATGTGTTATCCCCGTTGTCTATGAATTCTCCGGCCTTCCCTTCATCACAAAGGCCGAGGGCTTCATAAGTAATTAATTCATTCGCAGAGAAACAGTCGTGAAGTTCTACTACGTTCACATCTTTTATACTTCGTCCACTTTTCTTAAAGACTCTGTCAGCTGCTGTTTTTGACATATCGTAACCCACCACCTTCATAATACTTTTCTCACCAAATGTTGACTAAAATCAAAAAAGGTTTTGTTTTTTCATTCAAGAATTATTTTAGCTTCAAGACTCACAAGTTACAAATTATATCTTTACTTCAAGGTCCGTCACCATCTCCATTCCCAATATCTCCACTGCAGAATTTTCCAGATTGTGAGATTTCACGAACTCTTCGGAGACAATGATGGCAGCTGCAGCTCCATCAGACTGCATGAAAATTATGAGGATCATAATATAAAAATACTTCTAAAAATTTAATTATTAACTTGTTCCAACTCTAGCAGAGCAGTAGGTTTGATTATAGAAAAAATGTAATCCGATTCCTGATTACATGGTTATAGTAAAACATGAGTAATCGATTACTAATCATGATAATGATTACATTTTGGAGTAATCATAATCATAGATTAGTAATCTATAATATGTAATCATAATATGTATAGATATGATTACAATTTTTGATTACATTAGAATTTTATTTTATATACGGAATCAAACTTTAACAAAGGTGTTTTATCTGATATTATTTCATTCCCGATTTTTGTCCACGAATACGTAATCAAACCTACATGATTGTAGATTACTTCAAGAAGTTTGATAATAGATTACGTATTAGTAATCTGTAATCATGTATTCATAAATCATGTAATCAAATATGCTCTGAACTCGAGTTAACAAAGTTACGTTAACATTGGAAATCTTTCTACAAACGAATTTTCATGTTCATTTTTAGAATATCTGAATTAACAAACTAAATTATTTTTCAAAAACTTTAAGCAAATCTTACAGTAGGGCAGCACATCAACTTCGTCAGCGGAGCTGAAACTACTTGTGCAGTCAAAATTTCTTCCAATGTTCGAACTTTTTGGAATTGAGAATTCCTGTGGACAAAAACATAACNTACTTGTGCAGTCAAAATTTCTTCCAATGTTCGAACTTTTTGGAATTGAGAATTCCTGTGGACAAAAACATAACTCTTAAATAAGAAAAAAAGTTGATTATAAAATTATTACTCCTCTTACAAATTTTTTGATCCATGGTTGTGATTTTTGAGCGCAATTTTACCAAAATGCTCCAACTTTGTCCCATATTTTTCCATATGCTCTTTACCAGCATTTCCGAACATCTGAGGAGCAAAAGGAGCTTTTGAGAATCCAGTTACATCACCCATCGCTTGTACATGCTTGTCCAGTGGATTTGTTTTATTTGGAAAAGAAACACCAAGTGAGCCCTTCTCCATCTTCTCGAAACCAAGGGCAAGGATACAATCAGCTTGGTGTCCTGAAATTAACTGCTTCGCAAGATGAAGGGCTTGAGAAAAATATAAAGATAATTAATTAGTTAGTACAATCTACAATTAAAACACACCAGTTGGTTCCATCATATACGTCACTGAGATTTAAAAAAAAATATTATTAAAGCAGTATTTTAACATAACCCAAGTTCATTATCCAAATATGATTGTTTCTTATGTGCATTTCAAATCCCAATGGCGCAAAATAAAGTCATCCAATAATCTTAAAAAACAACATGCTTGTAACAAACCTGAAGATCCTGTAGCACAATTATTATTAACGTTGTATATGGGAATGCCAGTCAATCCAGAACCGTACAATGCTCTCTGTCCACATGTTGAATCACCTGAATTAGCGGTCACCACATTGTGTTTGAGTCTTTCTTATGTTTGAAATAAAAGTTAATTAAAATATTTTACCATAGACATAACCAATACAAGCTTGTTCCACCTGAAAAGAAATAAATCATCTTAAGAATACAACTTCTTTTTAAAATTTTCTAATTGTTAAGCTGTAGACTCGCATACAAATTAGTATAGTTCGACGTCTGTTAAATCTCTCCAGACCTTAAGTCAAACTTCCCTATATTTTTCAAAAAGCTCATTTATATTGACGAGTATTGACGACCAATACTTAATTTTCAAATGAAATTTACATTTGAAAGTCACAAGTATATCTGACTTCCTTGTAAATTCTTACATCAAGTTTAACGAACTATTATCTACCTGGTTATAGCTTATCCGAGCATCTTTGAGAGCCTTCTGGACAGCTTCATGAGCCATTTCAGGATAATCTGGTCCTGTACCAGGTTTCGTGAACTAGAATGATTAAGTTTTTATGAAATCTTATGTAATCAACATCAACAAAAGAATTAAAACTCTGGTTCCTTTTTATTTACCTTTGTCATTCCAACACCAACAACATAGACACGTCTCAAAGCACTTGCCATTGTGATAGGAGTTAATCTAAATTAAGAATAAATTTTATAATCAAAATATTCCTTACTTATGAAAAATAAATATAGTAAATCTTAATTTTTCACAAATGGTGAAGAATGAAGGTTTCAAATGTTAAATTAATGAATAATGGTCTACCACTTCTTGTCTGCTTCTAGGGATTGGGTAAACTTTATAGTCACTCGAGAGTCGAGACTCCACTTTACTATACATGTTCAAATCCTAATGAAATTTCAATTTGGACTCTGACCTCCTCCTTCTCGTCGTCACATGTTGAATGTTGATAAACATAAGCAAAATAAGCATAATAATTCAGAGAGAATTTTTTTTTGAACTCGAAACTATGCGGTGTGAGTTCGACTTTAGCTACAGATGCATTATGCACAACTACGCAGTCAATGAGTGTCACATCGACTACCCCTTATTTAATTTTGATAATTGTGATCATAAATGAGACAGTATGTAGACTCCTTACCTGGCAATGAATCACTACGAAGGAAGAGATGGTCTGTGCTAATGCAAAACACAGGTGAGTTTCGGTATGTATTGAAATTAAAGACACGATAACGCAAATAGGATCTGTAGCACAAATGGTAGTGAATTGGGTCAGGAAAACCCAAGATGTGGGATCATACGCCACTAGAAACAAAATTTTTGTGGCAATTCCTGTCTCAATCTCAAAGTGGTGGGTTAGCCATACCAGTGTAGCTAGCATTAAGCTTGGTTTACAGAGAGTCTAATTTACTCGAAATCGAGTTTTTACGAAATTTTCGTACAGCAATTCGTTTTGAATTTACACATCTTTCTCTCATCGAAAAAATTGAGCGAAAAATAAGTGTTTTCCGNCGTACAGCAATTCGTTTTGAATTTACACATCTTTCTCTCATCGAAAAAATTGAGCGAAAAATAAGTGTTTTCCGCTATGAGCTGAACGAAATTGACAAACCTGTTTTCGGGTGAATTCCTGCGAGAAAATATAAAAGTAGCTTTTTTGGTTTTCAGAGTTTTAGACGAAATGGAACAAATAGCAGAAGGAATTTAAAGTTATTAAAAAAAAAAGTATTTTATTAGAGAGCATAGATTTAAAAGAAAATGTCGCAAAGAATAATTGTTTTCTCTTCGATAATTTGATCTTATTTTTCTACCAACTTATTTCCGACAACTTGTAAGCTCAAAACGAAATCTTGTGCGAACAGCTTCTACTTCCTTTAAGTAATTCATTCTAGAATTAATTTTTCGTCATCAAAAACATCTCGACTTCTCCGTCAACAATTTCCGCCGACATTTATCTATATGTAAATTAGGCTTTACTTTGTGTAAAAAAGTGTTATACTATGGCTTATTTTTGAAATACCGTATTTCTTCTAATAATACTCCGGATACTACTTTTAAAACTCATCTTCAACACCCGGNCTTATTTTTGAAATACCGTATTTCTTCTAATAATACTCCGGATACTACTTTTAAAACTCATCTTCAACACCCGGGTATAATTGTAGACCGCGATACTATAAGAGGCAGGATATTATTTTTCATTTCGAAAATAATTTTTTAAAGAATTCTCAATTAAATTCATTTCTGTAATGAAGTTAAAGTTTTTATAGAAAATTCTATTACAAAAAATAATTAGTTACTGCAAGCTAATGATTTATTTGGTGTCAGAAGAAACCATGAAACTCCTAGCGTACTATTCTTGGAGTAAAGGCACTATTAGAAGGCAGGGTACTATTGCTTCATCTGGAAAGATAGATCCGGGTACTAAAAGAGGCATGGTACTAATTAGAGGAAATACGATACTTTGTTCATTCCTGAGGAATTATAATTTTCAAAACCATTTAATTAATATTTTCTAGCCGTTTCAGTGTGAAATAGGCTTACCTCTCCTCGAGATTTTCATATCCCGGAGCAAACATCGATGAAGATTTTTCCTTAAATGTCCCATAAAAATGGTTAAAAAAATCCATTTGACGACTGGAAGATATGGATAGTTCATATGAGACGAGGTATTGAAGAGGCCTATGACTAGACCTTCCGACTCCTCTTTTGCACAGCTCTGGTACTACAATAGATTTTCTTTGAAGAGATGAAAAATATTTGGGTGTATTCCTCCACTCCCTTTGCATTGTAGTTATGGATTCTAAACAAAAAAAAGATGAGAATTTCAATCAAAATTAATATTTAAAATCATTTCAAACCGTAGATTTTCTCAAAAAATAATATCCATAGACGAGACGACATGAAATTTATTTAAATAGGAATAGTTTATAGTTGGTAAATTTTGTACATGAGATTTGGGACTGCTTTTGCTTCAATATCCCAGTGTCGCTCACCTCTCTTCATTTTGACGTAGGGAGTGAATGAAAGTGCTCGTATTGGATTTTTATAGCCTATGCCTATTGTGTGGGGGGGGGGGGGGTTTCTTTCAGTGAGCAGAAAGCCGTTTTTCTGTCAGATGAAAGTAAAAACACAGTGCTATACAGAAATTTTGGCTTTGGCGCGTCACCCATGAGTCCATTTTCTGTGTCAAAAAATTGAAAAATGGGTAAAAAAAAAGTTATATTGACAGTTTAGAAATTCAACTGGACCTCAACTTGAGCCATAGGAAAGTATTCAGGTGGATATTGAGAGCCAAACTCCAACCTAGAAGTCACAATCGACAGAGGTAGATCCAAGTGGTCCATTTGTTTACATTATTATTATACATAGTCGACTCAGATTTCAAAAAAAAAAAAATTATTGGCAAAGTGCCGATAATTAAAGTTGGTTAGGACATTTTATGATTGATTAATCGAATAGTGTATCTCAAAGTTCAACCTAGAAATTGAGTATTTGTAATTGATACCGGTTTTCCATTACACCTCCCATAAGTAGTGATCAAAATCTTAACCTAACTTTTGATTTTTTTTAGGTAACTATCGTCCTTCCAGTGTCAAATGACTTAGTGAAAGTTATTTGTATGGTAAATGTGAAAGGTGGACAAATTTTTAAATCGATAAATGAGAAAACTGTAAACTCTATTCATGGGTAATTGCCCTTTCTATAAACTTACATAAGATTGACCGTTTCAAGATACTCCCTCACTAATGTGAAGCTTTAATTTATATATATAACTTTTACATTTGAAATTCTTACTTATGACCAATGACCTTTAGTAACTGATCTTACCTCATTTATCAAAGATAACTATTATACATTGTGAGTTATATAACTTTTTCTAACTACTGGAAATTAATGATTAGTCGTAAGTTTAAAATACTAAACTATAATACAAACTGAGACAACAAAGCCATATTTAGAGTTTAGCTATAGAAATTTAACAACTTCCTAAGACGATACTTATACAAGTTCAGTCTCAAGTTTCGGTTTGTAATTTAAGTGATTAGTGATCAAAGGACATCTACTTGGAACTTGGTTAAAATAGTAAGGAGTGAAGTGAAAAAAATTTTCCGACTTATTATTAGTCCTCACAAGGAATGAACTGCTTAATCTTTAGGTTCAATATTTGCTCCATTGATAACCACAAGTAAATCTTTATCATCTCCTTTGATAGTTATACTTCCTGTTTAGGAGCTGCAGTGATGATACTACAGAATATGTCCTTTGATCTCTTTGTTTTGTGGATAGCAGTGAAATCTAGTAGCTAATGAGTAATGAGAAAGAAAAAAACAAACAAATTATGTCACATTTTGATTGGGGGGTGTATTTCTTTGATATGTCTACTAATCTTAACAAAACTGATTTCTTTCAATTACAGTTCTCAACAAATTTGTGGACTACAGAAAATTTCAATTTCCATTCGACTACAAAATGATAGAAATGAATTGTAACACGTAATCAATATTTTCAAAACTTACAACTCGAAGACCGTAATGATCCCTTTCAGGCCATGGAGATTCTGTTTACTGGAGTTACTAGCCCAGTTTAAATCAAAGAATTGAACGAATTAGACGATATTGCGGAAAGGTTGATTTCGCATCAGAAGAAGATTGAAAAGACCGAACATGAATGGGGAAATCCCTAGTGTCCCCATCACCACCCTCGCAGGTGTTTCGAGTCTCGTGGATCGTAAGTGTTTAGAAGCAATTAATTCAATTAATCTTACGTTTATCCTTGGAATTGTTTTTTTAGTCCTACCGGAGATTCAGCTTCCATCACCATTACCCCAGACTCTTAGTAACAAGTCCTTACTCTTTCATCCACGTGTGGCTGAAGAAGCACAGCGCCTTCTCTACAGCAATGATGACAATCTTGTTCCGCAGTTAGTTCAATGCCTCAGTCAGACGTCGTCTAGGCATATGTATGTCCTTTTCTTATTATTTTCATCTAGTTACATCTACTTTTAATTTTGATCCCACCTATTTTAGAAATTTAAAAGATCAGTATAATGAAGTAGCACTTGATCTACATTCTGCCCCAACACTTCTTAGTGGGATTTTGATGAGAAAGCCTGATGTCTTCAAGGGGAAATATGGTGAGAGAACAAATCTTTTCGAAGAATTGTGGACAGGAATTAATTCAATTGTCAAATCAGAACATGTTACGGACTGGACCCACCACCAGAACCAGCATCAGCTTCCAAATCAAACTCACTCTGATGTCAACCAACAGCACACCCCACCGCAGCAGCTATATCCCACCTTGACGATGAATATGAATAATATTGGCGGAGGGTTAGGACTGGGTCAAATTTCTACTCAACATCAACACCAGCATCTTACTTCTCAAAGGCAGCATCCTGCTGGATCTATCACTCCTCACCTTACCCATGAACTAAACATTAATTCCCAAACTCATAGTTTACTTAACAACGATACAAATCATCATGGAAAGCAGCCTCAACATGAATTCCAATTCCCTCATCATCACCAACAACAACCCATTCTGCCACCTCAGGTTAACAATGTTAGTAGTGTTCAAGCTCCCAATGTCCTTAACTTGCATTTAAATGCTCATGCTGCTGTGAGCCATAGCGATGTTGATGGAACAAATCCCACGGCATTAGAAACTAACCTCAATCCCCAATCTCTATGTTCCAAGCCTCAGGTCAGCCTTCTTCAGAACCAGAACCAACTTCCACAACAACATCATCAAATTCCAGCACATATTCATACTTCTCAGTTGAAGCAGAATTCTGTTGACTGGATCCAAGTTCATGGTGACCTTAGTAAACCTCAAAATTATGGAGTTAACAGTATGGCTAGTGGACATCAACAGCAACAAGTGAGTAAAACGGTGACTAGTTCTCCTATTCGTCATCCCCAAATAGTGCCATCTGCGGCGGGATCCAGTAGTGGTAACAGTGATTTGAGCAGCTGTCTAAACGCTGTGTTCCCAGGACCTTCTGGGATTAATAAAAGTCCAAATACAAATTTACCACATCCAACTGTGAATAAGAATCAACCGAAATTATTAAATGAAGTCCAATTACCATCACCGAATCCTATAAATATCCAACCTCCTTTGCAAGTTCTACCATCCTCTCAGGCACCTACACCCGCTCAAGCCACTCCTCCACAGGCATCAGTAACTCCAATGTTCCAAAATTCTATGAATTTTAAATTGCAGATACCAAGGATAAGTTTATCCGATGCAAAAATAGTGGTCAACAAGCTTGAGCCTCTTGTGTCTGATGAAAAACCAGTATTAGCAAGTAAGTAACCACTTGGTTTAAAACACAGTAAACAATAATTATTATTCTTAAGATTCTGAACCAATTCCAAAGGACCCTTGGATAAAATATAGATACTAAATTATGAAGAGAGCTTGGCTTTACTACTTCGCCCAAAGGGAGGAGGGGGTCAGTGAAATTAAAAAAAAAAAAAAAAAAAATTTTTTTAATTGCCATTTCCCATTTTAAAATTTTCAAAGTTATTTGAGACTTTTCCTTTCCCCGAAAAAGTCTCCACAAATGTCACTTCAGTTGTTAATGCGAGTGACTTTTACCTACGACATCTTTTGTATGGTGAACCCNTTAATTGCCATTTCCCATTTTAAAATTTTCAAAGTTATTTGAGACTTTTCCTTTCCCCGAAAGTCTCCACAAATGTCACTTCAGTTGTTAATGCGAGTGACTTTTA
This sequence comes from Holacanthella duospinosa, assembly GCA_002738285.1. NCBI lineage: Eukaryota > Metazoa > Arthropoda > Collembola > Poduromorpha > Neanuridae > Holacanthella > Holacanthella duospinosa. The sequence continues at coordinate 88,283 of NIPM01000488.1, forward strand.
CCTACGACATCTTTTGTATGGTGAACCNAAAGTCTCCACAAATGTCACTTCAGTTGTTAATGCGAGTGACTTTTACCTACGACATCTTTTGTATGGTGAACCCTTGAGATCAAAGGTCGGGTCACGTTGTTAGATTGTCAGAAAATGACCTATGAGTTGAAGAAGTAATTACAAAGAGACATGTCATGGTCAACACCAATTCACATTAATAATTGAATCTACATTTGTAACAACATTTCTAACAACCTGACAATATGACTTCTGACAAAATGATCTTAGAAGTCATTTTGTAGATCTTCCAAATAACAAAAATAACAAATTAAAAAGTCTTTTGATTTTCCACCATACCGCCTGCCATAAAAGAATTTAGTAATCGGAAAACAAAATGAATTTAAAAAAAAATTATAAAAATTTGATGTAGTCTAATTTAAAAAATTAATCCAATCATAGTGAACCCTAAACGGTCGAAGTAAAGCGCCGTCCGCTGATTGTATCAGTCCATTAACAAAACATCCTAACCCTAAGAACCTAACAAAAAATTCTAACACTAGTGTAATGGGTTGATGCTGATAACATTAAGCGAACGGTGCTTTACTCCTACCCCCAAAGGCATACAGCTTAACTTATTCACCATAACTAGACTTCCCAATAACAGAATAAGTTAACATTAAATAAAAGTCATATTTCTGGATGCAGCGGACCGAAAAATTAATTTGAATTTACTTACTTTAACTAATAAGAGTAGTTACTACAGCCGGACCACACTGTAAGTCGATTCTTTATGGAAGAAGCCTTGCTAAATCCAAAATGACCAACTAAATACTTACAACAAATGCTTCCACGTTGACTCCCTCATACTACCGATTCCGAAAGATCCTTCAAATTTCTAACAAATTCAGTTTTTGTAAACAAACAACGTAAATAACGCTTAGAATTAAAAAAAAATTATCAATCAGACCGCTAACTGTTCAATTTTCTTCGTCTACGGTTCGTTCTTTGTTCTTCATGAATGACCATGGCTCTTCAGTGGCTTTGAAATTGTAGGGAAGCTGGTAAAAGTAAAAGTCATATGTGGTATGATGATAAAATCTCACTGCTGATGGGTCAACAAAATTTAATTATTTTGATCCGTAAGGGTAAGGGTATACCGGTTTCTTAGGTTTGAGTTAAAGTCACTCTGACTCAAAATACATATTGAGTCACACAGCAATTTAAGACTCAAATTAATTGAGTAGAGATAAGAATTTTACAGTATCAAATCCAAAACACTTCATTTTGTATACTGGATATTATATTTGTTTGACCCTTATTAATCAGAAACATAAAAAAAATTCTTAATGACTTATATTTTTAATGACTCCCTAGTCTCTAGTTCCTAGCTAGGTGAGCCTGACTGAGTTATTTGGCATAACTCCCTAAGTTTTTGTCTTTGATATAACTCTTTGAAATAATACTTTCATAATGAAAGTAAAGAAAGAGCAAAAGTTAATCGTTTTTTTTTNCTTTGATATAACTCTTTGAAATAATACTTTCATAATGAAAGTAAAGAAAGAGCAAAAGTTAATCGTTTTTTTTTTGTATCTTCTTTTTAATAAGTTGATGACGGTTAATCATTGCTGTCAAATGATTCATGTATTGTGCTCTTCATAANTTTTTTTTTGTATCTTCTTTTTAATAAGTTGATGACGGTTAATCATTGCTGTCAAATGATTCATGTATTGTGCTCTTCATAACTCTGACTCTGGAGTCATAACTCATGCTCTGACTCTTATAATCCAGAATATTTGAAAGTTGGTGAGTCTAATTTGATCGAGTTCTAATCCTTTGTGGTTGAGAGTCAAGAGTCATAAATCTATCACTAGATTTGACTCCCAAAAAATCAACGAGTTTTGAGTCATAACTCCGAGAGTAAAACTTCCAAAGTTCAAAAAATTAGTCATGAGACTCCCAGAGTCAATGAGTCAATTCAAATCCAAAATCATGTAGAATAATAATATGCATTTCTATTTACCGATTGAAGTGAAGTTGTTCGACCCAACTATGAATTCATGTTCAATGAATTATAGGTACCTAAGAATAATTTTTATAATCACAGTTATAGTTTAATAACCGTAACAAAGGAATGAATGAAAAAATTTATCCAATTAGATATATTGAGGGTATTCCACATGGCCTGGTTAAGTGTTAAATTTTTATTTGATATATTTTAATGAGTGATATAANGAAATTTATCCAATTAGATATATTGAGGGTATTCCACATGGCGTGGTTAAGTGTTAAATTTTTATTTGATATATTTTAATGAGTGATATAATGAAGATATCGGGAAAGGTAAAAAGTCAAATGTTGTTATGTTGACATTTATTTTTGACTTTGGTATTACAAAAATTTCCCTCGCCTCTTTTGCATGTTGTAGTTGAGAGGATGCATGAGAGGAAAGCTGAGACCACAAAGTAGTAAGTTTCAATTCTCTCATACATCTCTTCAACTACAACATGAAATAAAAAGTGTGAGTTTGACCCTTTCTCCTCCTCAGCTGACGTTATTTATTTGCATTTTAACAATAAAAATAAAAAGCAAAAAGATGCCCCTGAGCTTATTAAACTTTAACGGAGAGGAAAAATAATCAGACCAATCACAGACGTATAAAATGATGTCACCTTTTTATAAAATAAAAATATTTAAAATTTAACAACTTTTTATCTTATAACCAAAAGCAGGAATACCCTCATTGAGTCTAAATTCAATGAATCTAATTGGTTGTTGGTTTAAAATTTTAAAAAATTTGATTTTTTTTTTGAGGTTTNTGAGTCTAAATTCAATGAATCTAATTGGTTGTTGGTTTAAAATTTTAAAAAATTTGATTTTTTTTTTGAGGTTTTACAACAATTGAATTATGGTGAGGATATTTCGCGCCAAATGGTCGAGCAGAAATGTCTCACAAACGTTAATTTTAATTTTTTAAATTTGAATTCTGTTTTTTTCCTAAATAAAACGGACTTCATTGAAATTGAATTTCCCGCTGCGATTTTTTGGGATTAAATAGAAGTGCAATATTTTGAATTTGAACAAAGGATCCAACCAGTGCACAGTTGACAGTGGAGTCCCATTTCACTTGAAAATTAACTGTTGTGTCAGAGTGGGACGAAGTCAAGTGTTTTATGATTTTCCAGCTATCATACTTAATACCAAATGATGTATTTTTGGACAGGACTTGGAGTAAGGCTTCTTTAGTATTCATAACATATACATACATTATGTAAGGTACATTATTCACACTTAATTTTTTTTTTAGAGGTGAGTTGCATGTTGGATTATAACCTGATAAATTGAGTTGACTTTTTTTAAATTCATAGTAGGAACATAAGCTACAACACGAAAATTTAGACTAATAGTGAGTTGAGTTATATTACAAAGTTGAACTGGTTACTTGTGCTGCCAAATTTTTTTTTTTTTTTTTTTATAGTTGATATTTTAGTTCAAATTTTAAATTTCTAATATTCTATTCTTAATATCATTTGATTAGATTCGTGCAACAAAACCAATACAAGCCTTGTGGAGATTAAGGAAAAAAGACGACGTAGTTCAACGGCAGCTTCTGATTCTGGTGAATGTTCTCGACGGACTTCCGACGCGGATTTGGAAGATATGCCCAAGGCGAAGATACGTCGTGTGGAACGAATGTTGGTTCCAGTATTGGAGAAGCTCAGTAGTAACAGTATTAAGAAAAGTGGAGGAACTAGTAACTCTAGTCTCGATGGAACAACATACCACCGATTTCTAAAAACGATGGGAGTTGTACTTGAGAGCAATGATGCGGATTTTGAGCGTGAAGTTGATTTGGATGAGGATGGAAACGTTCCACCAGAACTTCTCATTCCTAAGCACCAACTCTCAGAGCTCTGTGCTGAAGCAGCTAAACTGAAAGCGTTGGGTGCTATGGAAGCTATTCCTGCAGACAAGCTTGTTGAACTTTTGAAATTACTGGAGATGAATATTCGTGAAGGGTGTAAAGTTAGTCCGTTAGCGGATTCCGATGACACGGAAGAAGAAAGTCGTCTATGGTTGGAACTAACTATGGAAAGTATTCAGCGTGGCGTTACATCCTCTCTCACTGCGCTCCATATACTCACGAGTCAAAATATGCCAAAGAAAGCCTACATTGAGGATTTGATTGACCGAATTGTCCAATTCACAAAATTCCAGCTTCAAAATACTGTTTATCCTGCTTTCGATCCTGTCTATCGGATTGATCCGAAAGGCAAAGGTAATGTTTGTTGTGGTACAGTAAAACCTGTGTTTGTGCAACTGAATCTGATTCGTCAGATATAATGATAGACACTCCCAATACCGTAAAGATGCAGTTAGAGGTTCCGTTGTATTTCAAATCTAAGTTTTATTCGATTTTTCCAGTCTTAGCGAAAACAATTAACTATAGTCGTTAATTTAACTTCTGCCCACGATTCTAGTAATGGTAATGAAAAAAAAAAACTTTCACTTCACTTAACTTTACTTTGAAAAATTAAAACTTTTAGCCAAAGTTGAAAAAGTGCCCTCCAATTATTTGAGTTTTACGTTTACCACCATACTCACCAAGTGAGAAGAGGCGGAGGAATGTTGTTTCACAAACGCAGGTTTTACTGTACTAGTATTGAAAAAGATCAAATTTAATGTAAATTTTAATTCGTTTTCATTCTCATCAGATGGATATTCTTCTGGAAAACGAAAAAGAGCTCACGCTCGTGAAGTTCGTGAGAAGAACATGGTCTCATTCTACAATAAGGTTCATGAGGTTGTGGCATTATTAGCTGAACTGCTAAATGTACAAGTGTTAACTGATACCACTGTCCTTCATCTCTCTACACTCGGAGTTTCTCCTTTCTTTGTGGAAAATGTATCAGAGTTACAACTAGCTGCTCTGAAACTGGTCACAGCAGTAAGATGAAATTCATTCTGATTTTGTATAACATTTAGAATATTTAATTTCTTCTCTTTATATCAGATTTTTACACAATATGAGAAGCACCGGCGACTGCTGTTGGATGATATTTTGGCCTCTATCGCTCGCCTTCCCAGTAGTAAAAGGAGTCTCCGAACTTTCAAGCTCTCATCCGGTTCTGAGGATTGTATTCAGATGCTCACGGCACTGGTGCTGCAATTAATTCAATGTGTGAGTTACTTACCTGACAGATTAGGAACCAAATTCAAACATCAAAAAGGAGATTCTGTCCAGGATGGATCTGCAAAACAGTCCAATGTACGTTTTTTCTTTACTCGTTTGGAAAAATGTCCAGGCTAGACTAATTCTATGTTCTTTTATCAGGCTGATCGAGATTTAACAATTGGTTCCAAATTTGATATAGCTGTGAGAACAGCTGGCAATTTCCTTACAGTATTCCTTAGCAAATGTGGTAGCAAGTCAGAAGATTGTGACTACAGGATCCTCTTCGAAAATTTCGTTCAGGATCTTCTGTCAACTGTGAATAAACCAGAGTGGCCAGCAGCTGAACTTCTCTTGTCCCTACTGGGGACGATATTGGTCAAAAATTTAGGAAACAAATCTTTGGAAGTTTCTATGAGAGTTTCATCGTTGGAGTACCTTGGTGTGGCAGCAGCACGCCTCAGGAAGGATGCTGTGTCAGCCCGAGTAAAAATGGACACCATTGATCGACTCATTGCAGATATTAGGAGTGAAGAAGAACAGTATTCAAACTTGTTGAAACTGGTACGCCAGAGTTTGAGGAGTTCAAATTCATACATCCAGATCTAATAACCATATGGTAGCACGTTGTTAAAAGTTTGTCCTTATTTTTTATAGCAGGAGATTCCTCCGGATTCTATTGAGGCTGAAGAAGAGAAAACTGAGTTTCTCCAACGGCTGCTATTAGATTATCTTGCTGTTCACGGACAAGAAGATCCTGCACTCCTACATTCTCGTCATTTCCTCATCTCATCGTGGTGGAAGAGTGCTCAGAGCGACATCACAAAAGCAATCACCGGTACAGCTGCTCTTGCCAATAATAAAAAAATTGTCAAAACCAAAAGGAAAAAAAGAAAAGGTAAGTATGAATTCAGTGAAACTAAAGTTGAAAATGGGTGATAATGAGAATGACCCTTAAAATTTTGATATTAGGTGAAAGTTCGGATGAGGATAGCGATTTGAATGACTCAGATGTTGAAGTGATTGAAAACAAAGAGGATGAAATCAATACAAAAATACTAGAAATGACAGAAAGGCGAAAGGCATTTCTTTTGACCAAAATCCGTCCATTCTCAGATCCAATTGCATCACGAAAGACTCAAGTTCTTCAGAGTTACGTTGACTACTCAAGTGCTGAGCTCATCACGAGATATCTCGCTTCAAAACGTCCATTCTCCGCAAGCTTTGACTTTTTTCTCACGAGAGTAAGCTGTCCTATTGTGCTTATTAGTATTTTAATTTAGTCAGCGGATTAAATCTTTGATGGTTTTGTATTCTTTTTTCAGATCCTCAGTGTTTCTTCGGAACAGACGGTTGCTATTCGTACTAAGTCACTCCGATGCCTTACAATGGTCGTCGAAGCAGATGCGAACGTTCTTGCAAGGAATGATATGCAGTTGTGGGTTCAGAACTCCTTCCTGGACCAATCAACGGCAGTGAGAGAAGCTGCAGTGGATTTAGTCGGGAAGTATGTCCTTTCCTGCCATGATCTCATAGACAAGTACTACGAGATTCTATCGCTTCGGATCTTGGTAAGAAGAATTTCTTGTATTATGGAACGTCTTCTTCATACAAAGCAATGTAATAATATATTAATTTTACTCTGTTTATAGGATACGGGAGTAAGTGTAAGGAAACGTGTGATAAAGATTCTGCGTGATATTTGTGTCGAGTGCCCAAGTTTCCCTAAGATTCCCGAGATTTGTGTGAAGATGATTCGTAGAGTGAATGACGAAGATGGGATACGGAAACTAGTGATGGAAGTCTTTCAACACATGTGGTTTACACCTGTTCGGGAAAATCCGCTTGACACGACAGCTCTTCTAAGAAAAGTTTCCCATATCACGGAAGTAGTCGCTTCATGCGAAAAATTTGCCTTGGATTTTTTCGAACAGCTTCTTCTGAGTGTGAGTTTAGAATTTTTTTTGTTTTATACAAAAAAAAACCCACTGAGAGTATCTGATTTTTGTATTATGATTGTACAGTTATTCAAACCAAAAGACGATCGAGATGATTTACGGGAGAAAGCTGTTAATCTCGAACCACCAAAAGCAGTTGTAACAGCCTCGACACAAATTGTAAACTGCCTTGTAGAGCATGTACTACGAATTGAAGAGAGCAGCACATTGGACCACTCACAGACGCAAAGATTCATTGCGTGTGTGGCAACGCTATTACTTTTTGCTAAAATCCGGCCTCAACTTCTGGTGAACCATGCCATTACGCTAGAGGCATACCTAAGTATGAAATGCCAGGTGAGAATGAAAAGTTATACATCAAAAACTCTCATTCGGAAACAAGATTTCTCCACCCAGTCTCACCTCACGTAAATATTCAATATTGTGGAGGGCAAATTTGTATAAAAAATTTGAGAATTATGTGAAATATGTGAAACTTTACGGTACCTGAATGGAAGGAGGGGTGGAGTGAATTTTATTCAGCCAGTGAGAGCTGGTTTCCGAATGAGAGGTTTTGCTGTATCTACAGAGAAATGTTATAAACTAGAGGGTTTGATAATTACTGGCTGTCATTTGTTTAGAATTCAACTGAGATTGCTGCCGTCGCAAATATTGGGAATATTTTAGAACTTGTTGTTCCACTACTAGTCAATCCTTCGGAGTCATTTCTGTCGCAATTAGAAGAAGACTGTGTCAAGCTTATATTTCGGACAGATAAAACAGTTATTGATGCTTGTCTAGCATGCCTTGGAGCAGTTGTCAACAAAATTACCAAAAATTACAAGTTAGTTCGAGATGTGTTTCGGCGATTCCAACGTAAGTCAGTTGAGAAATTTTGTTTTTAATTTTCCATTAAATTTCTACTTGTGTTCTCTCACTATATTTAGGAATTCTAATGACCCAAACTGAACAGATGAGGTTGAATCCAACAGACAGTCGTTTGGAAAAAATGTTGCCTATGCTTCGACGTGCAGTTTATACAATTGGACTCTTTATAAGATATTTTGATTTCACGAAACCGGAAGTCTATGGAGAATTGAGTCCTGAGCTTGTTTCCAATGTCTTCCACGATTTGCTCTACTTGTTAGAGAATGGAAATATCCAATCATTCAGTCTACAGGCTATTGGAAATGTTTGTATCCGTCACTACGATTATATGCTTGGGAATGAACTGAAGACGATCTATCAGCAACTCCTTGTAGCCTCATCTGAAATCCAGCTCCGAGTCCAGGCACTTCTCAATATCCAGTTGTATCTAGTGGAAGAGGAACTCCGTATGATCAAACAGGATCAGGAATGGACGAAGAATTCCAAAACCCATGACATAAAAGAAATGGGGGATGTTACTTCCGGTATGGCTTCCACTATTGTCCAAATATACCTCAAACAAATACTGGAAGCATTTCTCCACTCGGATCTTGCCGTGAGATTAGCTGCTGTCCGTGTGGTACAACTCGTCCTTCAGCAGGGTCTTGTTCATCCAATTCAGGTGGGACTTGACCGTCTTTCTCTAAGAAAAATTTTTTTTTAAGTGTGATACTAATCTCGCTTGTATTCGTATTTTCAGATTGTCCCTTACTTGATTTGTATGAGTACTGATGATGAGCAAGGAGTAGGAACCACAGCCGATAAACAGCTCCAGGAAATGGAAAAGAAGCATCCACAGTTCCTCCAAAGCCAAGTCCTCAATGGAATTCGTGTCTCACTCCAACTCCAAAGAATTCTCCACGGGTATCAAGGATCCATTGTCCAAAGTGGTTACCAGTCACAGTTCTCACAAGAAGCCCGACGGCTGTCAACTACCAGCGAAGACCATCAACTTCCAATTGTCCGTGGCTATCGCGTTAGACCCAAAGAAGCACCCTCTGCACTCAACGGATTCCTCTATTCTTTACTCCGTTCGACGAAACCACAAAGACGAGCTATTGCACTCTTACTCCTCAAACAATTCGACGAACAAAATGTAAGTTCAGTGAGAGTAATCGTAATTGTTTTTTATGTAAAATTAACATTCATTTTCTTACTTCAGAAAACACGTCTTGCGGATTTACTTTACTATGCGGATAATCTAGCATACTTCCCCTACCAAGTTGTTGACGAACCTCTATTCATCATCCACCATATCGATATAGTAATTTCAGTCACTGGATCCAATCTTCTTCAAGCCTTCAAAGAAGTGAGTTTTTATAAATAAAAAAATACAACTAAGTAAATGATTATGATTGATGAGTAATCAATGTCTCTCTAGTGTCTTACTCCACTTCACCCACCTGCTACTGGTCCAGTAATCCCCGTTGTCGAAAGGACACTAAATCCAGAGACGGGATTACTTGATGGAGAAGATACAGTTGAAAAGATTTGTTTGAAAGGAAGTGAAGGTGATGAAGTAGTGATTCTTGAAAAAGTACCTGTGACGGATATCATGGAAGACGAAGAAGATGAGAGTGTCGAATCTCTCTTGACCAGACTACCAGTGAATACTAAACCGTTGCAGGAATTTATTAGTGGATCTCAAGGATGTCTCCTTCTTCTTATGCTCAAACAACATTTGAAGGATATGTACGGGCTCACCGAGGCGTAAGTTTTTTTTTTTTGACTACTTTACTAGTGTACAAGTGTCAGGTTCTTATTCTTGGGTTTCATACGACTAGGCGGATTAGTAGCTACTCTCCTTCTGATGCCACAAAAGTATTTGAGAGACCTGTGAATCGGAAAAACATTCCACAATTTGATCCCAAGTGCACTATTGCAAATATGAAGAGACCAACATGTGGTGATACAGAAGAGAGTCGTCGTTCAATGGTTGAGCAGTACCTCCACGTAAGAATTTTTCCTTAATGTAATAATCTAGTGTTGGCGCGATGAATGGGCCGCCGATTCAGCTAGTTTTACGAATCGGCTTTGCATCGGCAACGCCGATACAAGGGACAGTCGAATCGGCCGATTAATTCTGAAATGTATACTACGAAAGAAAAACTTAAGTTTTGTTTTCTCTAATATAAAGCTTTTATTATTTTGCTAAGAAATTGCATACTAACCTCAACAAAATTCATAAAAAAAAAGTTAGTTTGTATAGTATGTAATTTCATTCCATGTGTAAAGCGATGCAGCTCTACTTATGCATTTTCAATGTATACCTGTACATTGTACAGTGTGTAATGTACATATTAAATTGGTTGAATGCCGATTGGCTCAATTTTACCAAATTCGTTAAGATTAGCCTAAGTTAGATTACAAATGAAACCTAAATTCACGATGTTTTATGAGCAGAGCTTGAGAGAGATGTTATTTAGTCGACAAAACATTAGTTGTTGTGACAAAACATTGCTTGTGACAAAACGTTGCTTGTTGTGACAAAACAGTTTGGTGTCAACGCATGCGTCAGAATCAGCTGCATCGCCGATTCGAAATGACACTGAATCGGCGGATCGGCCGATGCGGGGTTTTGCCTGCATCGGGGCAAGACTAGAATAATCAAAACTTATTACAATAAAAAATACTGAGGTGTTTGTTTACTTTTTCTATAGTTTAAACAACTGATGCTAAGGATTGACCCTGAAGAGGGAGAAGAAGATGGAGAAGTGAAACAAGTAAAAATAAAAATAGACCAAAACCTCTTCACTTATCCAAGTGCAAGATCAACTCCTCAGGCACGTGGGAGAGGAGGCAGTACTGAAGTTCCTTCAACATCACTGAAACAATCAGATGGATCATTCTGTGTAAACTCAGGGACTCCGCATCAAGCTCAAGGGAATCCTTCTTCCTACTATGCCGTTCTACCATCTCAATCCACAGGAACACCAGTTGCAAAGGTAATGAAGGATTTAAAAAATTTAAAAATCAATTTACGCCATTTTATTCTATAAATACATAGGGTTTTCTAATAATTGGATCTTGAAGGCAAATTCTCTTTTCAAATCTTGTATTGTATTGTCAAACATTAATCGAAGATGAAAATGATCATACTAAAATACAATACGGCTCACTGAAAATTAGAAATCTAAGATTGAAAAAAAAAAAAAAAAAAAAAAAAATTGGTTGGCGAACTAATTCTTTCAATATTAGGAGACTTGAGTGACACAAACTCTGCTTAAATAAGGAACAAGGTATGAATAACTGTCCCTGTGCTGTGTAGAGAAATCTAATCTTTAGGAAAATAATTTCCTATATACTTTTTCTCATTGATTGTTGATCTCATTCTCATTGAGTAATGATTTGATGAGTAATAAGAAGAGGTTTCGTAATGAGCTTTTGTAAACAAAAGTTTTTTTTGCTTATAAGTTAAAAAAAAGAAAAGTTGATTTAAATGGAGTTGATTAATTTGGTGGGATAGGTGGAGCCAATGGTGAGAGTTCCAAAATTGACAATCGTCCCACTCAAATTCCCTGGTAGTGGTGGAGGAAGTCCTGATGGGAAGAAACATCATAAAGTCAAAGACAAGGACCATCATCACCATCACCATAAGCACAAGAAATCAAAACATAAAAAAAAGAAACGATATGCCGTTGTGAGTGATGATGATGACAGCGATAATCCAGATTCAGACCCTGATTTCCGTTTATGAATGATTTTCAATTCAAATATTTTGATTTTCATCCTAGTCGTTAGATATGAGTAAGAAAATTTAGCAATCAAAATCTGTCTTTCTAACCGCTTCTTTCCGTTCAGCAGGCTTGGTTTTTTTTTTTTTTTTTTTTTTCGTTTTTTTTTCTTCTTGTGGACAGTTCAGGACAAGTCACATGTCTTTTTACAAGTTATAAAATATAAATTTCAATTCTCATTTATACTCTAGAGGAACAAAGTAATAATAATCTCGCAGACCCCAATCCAACTCTCAAGACTATATTTTTGTAAAAGAATACGAATATTAATTTTAAGTCGGAAGATTCGCAGGAAGTTTTGGGGGGTTTATGCTATATAATATTATAATAGGAAAGGTAAGAATTTTTAATACAAATTTTTAATTTTTTCGAAAAATGTCCTAATTAGAAATCTGATGAACGTAACCAATTAATATGCTTAGATTTAAAGTTGGTTAGAAGATAATATAAGGTTAAGGCTAATTTTCCCAGAGTTCTAGGGACACAAGTGATAAAAATCTTTAGGGATGTTGTTGTAGATTTTAGTATAACTTTAGTTTTTAACAATTCTGGATTAAATTGTATAAAAAAAAAAAAAGAAAAGAAATATGTACAAAAAATAAGGAAATTATAATGATTTTTCAGAATTCATATTGTTCTTTTTGGATACGAATGAATCTAGTAAGAATTGGGAGATGGTTCTCTATCTTATTTGATGTTGTTGTTTTTCTAACTTTATTTAACTTTTTTTTTTTTCTTTTTTTTTTTTAGAAACTTTTGTGAAGCGTCTAAAAAAAAATGGAAAAAAAAAAAGGCAATTGCTACTTAAGTCCGTAACAACGGATTTTTTAAATATAAAAAAGAATATATAACTAACAAGATTTCGAATAAATGAAAGTCTTCAAATAATGAAAGTTTCATTATAGAAACTCTTCAAGCAATATTAATGTGGCGCAAAATATCTGCAGTGCTCACCAAGAGCTTTCTATCCTCATCCATTTCATCATCTATATCTTCATTTGCAGAAGTTGTGTCAGTCGGGACCTTCAAGTCCGTATCATTTGTCCAACGCCAGAAAAGTCGATTTGACAAGCAAAATCTAAAAAAAAAAAAAAATTTCAAATTTCATATCCAAATAAGATTAGAAGTGAATAAGATTATATCATTTCTTTACCTAGTGTCTGCCGGAGCAAAATTTTGCTTAAAAGTTTTCATAAGCAAAATCCCAGCTGGACAATAGACCAATCCCTCATCTTGATGAAGGATTACTGGTACCAAAAATTTTGATCCAGCGTCACCATTCCGAGTTCGAATTCTTTCACTTTCATGAAGCCTTACAACAAAAATCGTACATTATACAATTTACATTAGAATTTAGAACTTCTTTAAAATTCCTTACTTGGCCATGAATTTTGAGAAATACTTAAGTTCATACTGTTGCTTGACGCGAATTGTAGCCAAATCTTCTCGACTCGCTTTATTCATTGATTTTGCATATTTAGAAATCAAATCATATCTTTCATTTGCAGGAAAATCCCGAATGTCCGTTCCACCTGATTAGGAAGTATCATTTAGAGTAGAACTTAATAAAAATTCTTCATACTACTTTAACTTTACTTACCCAAAACGAGAGCATCAATTATATGAAGACCAGTCTTAATGGTTTGATTTGAACCATTGATTCGCATTTCATCAACTAAATCAGCATATACCAGAGTGTTATTCATCAGTTCAATTTTTTCATTGACTTCATTCCATTTTCCATCTACAAATTGATATACACTTGATCCACCAAGACATAGGAAATATCCACGAAAAGTTCCAATAGGCATAAATTGCCATTCTTTTGGTTGTGTAATTTCTTCAACCATTGACTCTTTTGTAAGTTCAATCACATTTTCTTCGGATTTTTCAAAGAAATCTATATAAAAACGTAAATTAAAAAAAAAAATTTTTTTTTGGAAGTTTATTAGACTTATTGGTTTTCGCCCAATCAAGAGGGTAGGGACTTTATCTGGAAATCCCGCAGACTTGCTTTGCGGTATTTCTGCTGCCTCGAACCAAGCCCCGCTCTTTTTACGTGTACGTGTACACAACCTTTTCAGGCGTCTGGTAGCGTGGATCTACTACTACGCATACTTTACCTACTTTACATGAAAGGGGGTGAGCTATTGACATTTGTTTTACTTTGTTGGGAAACCTTATCGGCATCTTTGAATATCATGGCATGGCTCCAGACTCCTAATCACGAAGATACAGGCAGTCTGGCTCCATTTCTTGTCAAAGTGCTTAAGGACTGAAAAACCAACAGAAACAGCTCTTTTACCAGTGCTAGATTGTTAGCCTAGCTCAAAGAATAACACCAATCCAAGACCGGTAACCATAGCACATTGCTTAGCCCGAACAACACAATACGAAAATGTGTCCTCGGGCCACCCTAGGCTGGTTATAAATATTTTGAATCATTTAACTAATAAAAATTTATTAGTTATTCTTACCAAAGCTGTATGGTAAGATGAGTTTCTGAGCACGAATAAAAGCAGTAGTAGCTCTTGAATACTTAGGCTTTTGTCTTGTACTCTTAGGGATACCCCATAAGTCCTGACACATGTCTTGAATCTCTCTCAATCTTGTCTCAACATAGCGACCCTCATCTCCATGTTGAATCCGATGCAATAGTGCTCGAGTTTCTTGAAACTGTCGTCGCCCAAGGCTACAAAGAATCATATGTATCAATCCTACCANATGCAATAGTGCTCGAGTTTCTTGAAACTGTCGTCGCCCAAGGCTACAAAGAATCATATGTATCAATCCTACCATTGATCAGGATGGTAGATTTTGGATTTTTTGGAAAAAAAAACGGTTTTTTGATTAAAACCGGATTTTTTTTGGTTAAAACCAACATTTTGTTTAAAATTGAATTCTTCTTTAAATTTGACACATTTGACAAAATCTCAAAAGTTTAACATGCATAGTGCATTGTCGATTTCGATACTTTGATGCAAATATCGACTCATGTCGTTCACTTTGCATAAAGATTGACGGCAACCAATTTCGATGTTGATATTCTGACTGACAGATCTATGGACATCGATCTCGATTTCTAGNATGCAATAGTGCTCGAGTTTCTTGAAACTGTCGTCGCCCAAGGCTACAAAGAATCATATGTATCAATCCTACCGTTGATCAGGATGGTAGATTTTGGATTTTTTGGAAAAAAAAAAACGGTTTTTTGATTAAAACCGGGTTTTTTTTGGTTAAAACCAACATTTTGTTTAAAATTGAATTCTTCTTTAAATTTGACACATTTGACAAAATCTCAAAAGTTTAACATGCATAGTGCACTGTCGATTTCGATACTTTGATGCAAATATCGACTCATGTCGTTCACTTTGCAAAAAGATTGACGGCAACCAATTTCGATGTTGATATTCTGACTGACAGATCTATGGACATCGATCTCGATTTCTAGATCAACGACTAAAAATCTACCGATCTCGAGCGCGATTTCCAACATGACAATTGATGACAATCTCGATCTTGGTTTTAACCAATGGGTTTTTCTTTTTAAACCAAGCGGTTTTAACCAATCCACCCTGCCATTGATTGATTGAAATATTGTTAGAATTAAAAGCCTACTCATTATTCGTACGCAGCATGTACTGACAGAATCCATAGCTGTCCTTGATCCGCTCTCGAGCAACCAAATGAACAATATCAGCAGGTTCATCATTATTATAACTTCGACGATTACGTTTAGTCAACCAATCCATCTTGTGGCATTCTGACAAATAATTCGATATTTCCTTGATTTGAAAATCAGATTTTCTCCATTTACAGAAGATGTATCTTTCGGCACTTGCTGGAAGTGATGCCTCGGGTTTGAAAACAGCAATTTGGTCAAATGTACGATACATGAGATAAAGAAGTCCAACTGTAAATGGAGTGTACATGTCGTAAATCCGTGTGACATAATGACCACCTGTAAATAAACGACTAAAGTCTAATCAATTTATAATTCTCATGATAAAGTCATTAGACAGTCACAGTGGTGTTTACCTTGTCGAACTGTCTGAAGAGCACACAAAAGCTCAGCCATAAATATATATTTACATCTGATTTCTTTTTGATCTTCATCAACATAATCATTCCGATCACCCTATAGTATCATTAATAATAAAATGAATATACTTATTTTAAAACAATTTCACTCACTCCAATGTAATAATAACCTCGAATAATTATTAAAACCATCAAAATGTTAAATTCAACTTGAATAAGTCAAATTTCCTTCACCAAAAACCAACATTTAGACAATTCATCCCGAAATGTATTTTTATGTATTTTTTACTCAATTTTAGGATATTCTTACATACTCAAATGAAACACTCACCCCACTGGCGATGACGAAGTGGACACCGCGTCCACCAGTACTTTCACGAACAAACTGAGCAAATTTTGCCATATTAAATGGTCTCATTATGTCACCAGTTCCCTCAATACCACTTTCACCTGTAGAAAGTAAAGTTTATTAAAACATAACATCGTAGTTGTAACTATTGACTTGAGCGAGTGCTAACTTAAGGTAAAAAAAAAAGTTTAAAAAAAGCAAATTACTACTTTCGCATAAATCTGACAACTTTTACTCCCATCTACTTACCATAGTATGCCTCAAAACTTTCTCGTGGGAAATGCTCTGCTTGGGCCAAATTGTAATCCATTTTACCACGTGGGCTAATTCCAAATCCTTTTGCCTGCCATTTTTTCTTCCAAAGAACATACCTTAGAATTTGATAATAAATTAAACTTTTAGCCTAATGTTGTATTTAGCTGCGAAGTCATCCTTAGATCTTCCATAAAAATGAACCCTTGAAAGGAGACATAAAGAAACTGATGATGTGGTGTAGAAATGAGATATTTTCCTTTCAAAAATCTCGCATTAAGTGGAAGACCCAAAATGATCTCACGGTTAGTTCAAAAAAAAAAAAAATTACTCGGCACATCCACCAGGTCCTCCGTATAAGTCAGCAAAGTATAAGAGTTCATTGGGACCAATTAAGTTTGCCCCATCTGGACCCTTCGGATTGGTCAAAGCACCGCCCATCAATGCATCAATATTTGCCAACTTAATTGCGGCACCATGCTGAAAGATAGCGCCTCGTTCAAACTCGAACTCATTGTACTTGTTCCGAACCGCAGCAAACTTATCTGCGTTCACTCTTTTGATCACACCCTGGAACATACATACCCCAAAATTCTCAAGTCCTTGAACTGTCAACAAAAACAAAAATCCAGGACACCTTATACACCTACCTTGATATCCATAAGTTGCTCCAATATCCCGCGGTCACAGTAAGTACAGTCAATGTACATCGCAGGAGTTTCCGGACCAATTCCACGTTCCAATATCAAAGTACTGAAACTCATTGGAACGAGTCCTGCTTCTCGAGGAATCCATGGAACTTTGTTCTGTTCTTTAGCCAACCTTGTCTGGAAAAAATTAAAAAATTTCCGACAGAATACGAAAGTTATTCAACAGAGTAAGCCAGTACTCTACCCTCGTCAGCCAGAATCGTTTCGATAACCATAAAAGATTTTTTCGTTGCTTGGAGGAGCTGTCTACTATAGACAGTCCACTGCAACTAATTAAATGCGAAGTTTGTTAGTCGTATTCCTGCCAAAANCAGTCCACTGCAACTAATTAAATGCGAAGTTTGTTAGTCGTATTCCTGCCAAAATTAATCCGTGTAGTTATCATTGAAGCCTGGGACTAAAAAAAATTTTTTTTGGTTCGACATGTTCTGGACTTTAAATTTTTACACCCCCAGTACCTAAGGGGCAGAAAGGAAAGGGGGCAAGGGGGTAGAGGGGCAAGGGTCTGAAGTTTGCATANACGAGTCCTGCTTCTCGAGGAATCCATGGAACTTTGTTCTGTTCTTTAGCCAACCTTGTCTGGAAAAAATTAAAAAATTTCCGACAGAATACGAAAGTTATTCAACAGAGCAAGCCAGTACTCTGCCCTCGTCAGCCAGAATCGTTTCGATAACCATAAAAGATTTTTTCGTTGCTTGGAGGAGCTGTCTACTATAGACAGTCCACTGCAACTAATTAAATGCGAAGTTTGTTAGTCGTATTCCTGCCAAAATTAATCCGTGTAGTTATCATTGAAGTCTGGGACTAAAAAAAATTTTTTTTGGTTCGACATGTTCTGGACTTTAAATTTTTACACCCCCAGTACCTAAGGGGCAGAAAGGAAAGGGGGCAAGGGGGTAGAGGGGCAAGGGTCTGAAGTTTGCATACCTAATACTAATAGCATTCCCCAGGTGCTATATTTTTTAAATTTTCAAACTTTTTATTTTTTGAATTTTTATTAAATTTTGAAAAAGATGAATTTTCAAAAAAAAAAAAACATTTTGATCGTGTTGAGTATTGTTCGACTCCTACTACTCTTGGGATCATTACTGCACCATCAAACCATGTTCAAAGAAAAAAAAAAAAAAAAAAAAAAAAAAAAAAAATATTTCAATTCATTTCCAGAAATTTGAAGTTCAGAACATGTCGAACCAGAATTTTTTCAACGAGTTTTGGTTAGATTGAAATGTAACTTCACGTGGTGTTAGATATTGCCCTGTAAACAATTCTCCAATGGAGCACAAAAAATTTTATCGTGTAGTTTGACCTCCAGAGGTCACTCAAAGCCAGATGCAGTTGTACATATGTTTTGATTCTAACGATTTAAATTCAATATACAGCTACTTAAGTAATTAACATGCTACAAAAAAGTTTAAATGGGATTCATAAAAATTTATTGAATGATTTCACCTCCAGAGGTCACCTAAGGTCACCTGAAGTTATATTTATGTGTGGTTATATATCGACATGAAACTCGGCATATAGCGAAGTATGCCATCTTGCAAAAATGTTTAAATGAAACTCATAAAAATCTATTGAGTAGTTTGGCCACCATAGGTCACTGTCTAGCATGCTATTGCATAATAAATCACAATCGGTATATACCGAGTTTCAAGTCCATCGAAACAAAAAACACGTACAACTACTTGCTCAAGCAGTTGTTAAGTTATCGATGGAATTCTGGCTGACGAAGCAATAGAGGAGACAGTAAGTGACAAAGACTTGTAACGATTTCCTTACCTGATTATGTGGAGTTATACTGACATGGGTGACATCACTCACTTCCGTTGAGTCAGAGCAAGACTCAATGTCCATATTATCCATTTTCTTCGAGTCCTTACTTCTCTTCCCTGAAGAGGTATCTGAGGAAGCAGATGATCCAGCAGTAGACGGTGGCTCGTACTTGCTAACATTTTCATTCTTCTAAAATGGATAAAGCTATGTTATTTTATAGTAAAAAAAAATATAGAATTTCTGATGCATGCGTAAATTTGTTCATCTCTAGATAAGAAAATAGAATTATTCAGGTCTCAGTATGTTATACTAAAGCAGTTCGGGTCATTTCATGCAGTAAATTTCATACAGAAGCTCAACAAATACATTTGGTCCACATAAGTTTCATGTTAACAAATTTAGCCATTGTAGATGCAAGGTTGAGCAAGTCTGTGTAGTTTGAAAGGTGAAGACAACAAGATTGAGATTTACTGATCGTTTGAATTTGAATAAACGTAGTAAAACATGACTTTTGAGGAAAACATATTTCCTCTAAATAATTCTTTTGAAGATGTTAGATGAGCAAGAAATGACTTACTCCGTTGCTACTCCCTGCACTTGAAGTAGTCGACGGTCTTCTCCAGCGTACCGACAGCCCACTGTTGAAGAATTCACAAAATGGAAGAAATTCAGGAGCTGAGAGAACTTCCTTCCATGAATGCATTCCATATCTCTCCGGAAACACGAAAGTCTTGTGTTCGGAAAAATAGAGTCTTCCAATTTCTGCAACATCATATCCCTGCAAATGCAAGCAAATCGAAAAGATGAATCTCAGTTTCATGAGTTAAAATAATGTTTCTCAAAACGAGCTTGGGCTGTAGGCAAGCCAACAAAACTGAATCAATTCCTTTAAGATACGATATGATTCTTACCACAATAGGACGTCTTCGCAAGAGTGTCCTAATGTTTTCAACTAAATCCGGTGGAATTGCAATAGTGTCATCATTATTCGACATCCTGAAATTAACACCAGACTTGCAAGTACAATGGTGATGAAGGTGTTTGACAGATGACACAAAAACGAGATGATAATTTAGCCTTACGTGTAAATTTAAATGGATGCTGTTATCGACACACGGGAAAGCTTTATTGCTTCCCGAATCTCAGACAACTCTTCAGATTACTTCTTCTCCTTCCAAACGAAATGCCTGGTGAAAAGAAAATCATATTTTAGGCATGCTTTTAGTCATGGAGTGGTGAATTGGTCGTTGATCAAACATAACCTTCCAGATGTAATTCCCATTTGGAGCAACATTTTTCTGTTGCAGTCAGACAACATAAGATTTACCATTTCAAAACTCGAATTTAGAAATTCCAGTTCTAGGATTTAAAGGCGAACACGTTGTGACTAGATGAGACCCAACGGAACTTTGCAATTCAGCTGGTCTTCCAGTTTTTCCTGTTAACGTGTTTGTACAAATTTTATTGGAAGCATTCGTATTTCACATTAGATGTGCAAAATTCTCATTATATCAGCTATAAACAGAACGAAAGGTTCTTTTTCCTACAGTTCACCAAGTACATTAGCAAGAGGAAGCAAAGAAACCACAACAGTGCATCATGCACTGTGCATGCAAAAGCTCTTCGATGTTGCATGCAGCTCTGGCACTCATCCCTATTGCTTACACTTTTGTCTATTCCCTGATACTGTGTTCATCCGCAAACATTTCAAAGCTTTCACTTCGATATTCCGATGCTAATCAGCATATTACTTTATAATTCATCTTTCCAATAACCGATTCCTCTCAACTTCAGCTTGAATTGTTGCCAGTTTTATCAGATTAGATACTCCACAAGCAACCACAATGAAGTGGAGCTATTTCAGATTTGCTAGTTTCTGTAATACATAATTCACAGCCTTGCCCATTTCCCAGACGCCTAGTATAGCTGAAAACACTTCAAGGCAATACGTAAGATAAATATTTCGTTTCTGGATACAGTGTTTCGGCGTTTGACTGTCAATTTCATGATGGTATATCATGACCAATCTAATCTGCTAAATTTTCCAACCATTCAAACTCAAAAACCATGCCACCTTAATGAATGCAACAATGGTCAAAGTTTCAGTACTGGTGAACGACATAATATAAGTCCTACCAGAGTAAAACGGTTATGATAAAGGTAAGGGTTGGCAATGATGTCAGTGTTGGTTGTGTACGAATTATACAGAAATTTTTGTGGTGGAATGGTAGAATTCTTGTGTATGGAAATTCTACCATATACTTGATATTAAGAAATGCATTAGTAACTAATGTCATAATGCAAACCGATAGAAAATTTGAGAAACGCTTACCACACTTATGTATTGCTTAACCAAACTCTTTGACCCCCTTCCTAGTGGAGCCTAGGCCTTGTTCAGACAGTCATTTGTAAGAATTAAGGTATAATTCCACTTTGAGTCGCATCTCGCAATTTTCTACTCACAAGTTGCTGCGAAGATAATTTCACCAACGCAATTCGATTTTTCTCTCCGAACAGAAAGCTGCTTTCAATGATTCCACCAGTGCAGGTTTTCCTACTGTAGTTAAAATTGAACTCATTTCCAGACGAAGCAACAACTCCAAGAAATACTTGTTCCGAGTTTCCCAGTAGCCGTTCCTTGGCGCTAGCGTTGATTTCAATTTAATATTATTTCAAAAACTGATTACACTTTCACTTCCAACTTAAATTATATAACAAAGAGACTACACAATACTTGGTTCTTAACCAGTCCTATGCATTGGTTTAAAATTTAAGACCAATAATCGGTCGGAAAGCTGGAGGCAGTTATATCAAAACTTTTTTTTTTTTGCCTGAAGTAATTTTTTTTCGACCGGTGGTGGAATCAAGCAACCGCTCTGGCTCGGGATAACGCAGTTGGCATCAAACTGCGAACAGAAGGCTCCAAGTTGCGGATGATGGAATTGGACCTTTAAACAATGTTTAAAAATTGGTTCATTTGCTGTGAATGGAGAACTTTTCAAAGTTCGCATAATGCACGAAGTTAGCGCTGCAAATGAGGATAAACACGCGCATAAAAATTCCACATTGTACTCGCATTCATGTTTTAGTCAGAAAAGTAAAGTTCTAGAATTTCGGATACCAAAAAGTGTTTGCCAAACACGTTAACAGCAAAACATGGGTTTTCTTATGAGGTATAACTATGAATTTCATTTCTTCAATCATTTACTACATAAATAATTGAGACTTTGAGGGTAGTTGAGACATAAATGAAGCTTTGAGTTACTCTTTGGATATTTGGAGTAGGCATGGTTTAAGTAGCCAAGTTGAAAAAAAAACCGAGTCAAATTTCACAAATATTTCCATCTATCAAGGAATTGGCATACTCAGAGTGGACGCAACTTTTAAATTCATGACTACGCTCCACAGACAGCCACCTAGATATTTTCAAAGGCATTTGCCAAGTTAGTTTATGATAACTTCATAATTGTTTTGAAAATTAAATAATTAACAAAATTTTTAATTTTTCTGTTTGAAATTATTTTGAAGCAGATATTTCGAGAAGATAATTTAAATCGTTTCTAATGTTCATCTATAAATGAAAGACACTTGGGTCCTACGCCACAATCAAATGACATATTGACATATTGACATACACAGGTATTTGTCAACAATTTACACAAAATATCACGCCACAAAGATGGTAGTGACATATGACAGTGACAGATGAATTTCGACATTCGACAGGGAGAATTTGACATTTTACAAGTAAATGTCATTGACTTTTTTTTCGTCAGTACGACATTGACTTATATTTGTCAAAAATGTCATAAATATTTGACAGAGGGATTTACGTCTGTCCGTTTTGGAAAAGTAAATCTTTTGTATAAAAATTGTTGACTTATGGCTACGTTTAATGTCAGCGACTCTAGTAGTAGCGACAGTGAGGATATTGACGTAGTGCTTCTTCCACTAAAAAAATAATACAAACTAAGACAAAATTTCATACCATCCACTGATTTTGGTGTCAAGGAAAAATTAAAAATAAACCGAATATATTTACTATATTTGACATAAAAATGTCAGAAAATTTAGACAAGTGTCAAAAATCCTTGAATATGACATTTTTTTCGTGGCGCGTTATTTTAGCATTTCTGTCAATGTCAACTGTCGATATGTCAATATGTCACCGTCAAAATGTCAGTGATTGTGGCATAGGACCCTGTACGTATCCAGATTAACAATTTTTTTGTGACGCAGGAAAAGGTTATGCCAAATTAAAAAAAACCCTCCTTCAATCTGTCTGCTGCCTTCGTAAAGAAAAAGCGAGAAGTACGAGGGCGCGGGCGATTGGACATTGGAAAATGCGCGAAATTTTCTGAAAATTTGCACATTTTTCCAAGACTATGTTAGTTCGCGGAAAATTGACCACGAGACCATGGAGTCAATTCTGTGACCTATGTAGGTCACCAAAGGTAAGTAAATCTCAGTTCAGGTCTGGTGTCGTGCTCGTGTTAAGCATCATTCGAAAGATATTTTCAAGCCTAGCTCGGTGAACGCATGTAAGAACTAGAATAGTAGAGGTACTATGCTAGTTTGACCTCGAGGGCAAGAAACGTCATAAATTTAAAAAAAGCTTTTCGGTCTCGGCATTTCCAACAACAAATATATAATTACTTACAAAAATATTGTAAAGCTCAGTTTTACAATCAGTTTAAAAAGTATCTTACTGAATACTAAAGAAATAACCAATAATAACATCATCTATTTTGGGTACTCTACCCTCTGGCAACCATTTGGAAGAAATATTTTACCTTTAAAATAAAAAATCATTATCAATTTTATCAACAATAATCAATACCAATAATTCTACTGCGTTTGCGCAGGCGGAGTTGCGCAGGCGGACTCCATTGATATAATAACTCTTTTTGCGGGAAATATGATTCATGGTTTCCATCTCAATTTTTAGTAAATAAGGTCTCTTGCATTTAAAAAAAATTAACTAAAATGTTATTTACTTTTGTAACATTACGCGGTTTATCTTGAAGAAATTTTTTTTGAATATGTACAGGTTACAGATATGTACATTCATAGATTTTTATTAAGTGAATTTTCTAGTTAAGTTTAATGAAAATNATATGTACAGGTTACAGATATGTACATTCATAGATTTTTATTAAGTGAATTTTCTAGTTAAGTTTAATGAAAATAAATTAAAAAACGGAAAAGCGAAACAAGTCTTAATTACGTTTCCTTAATTATTCGAATAATCAAAGTGTTTAGAATTAAATTCGAAATCAGTATAACTTGATTAGAACAAGAAAGATAGAACGTAAAACAGCATTATATCCTATCTAATTTAAGTACTGTCAGAATGAAATCAAAAAATTTAAGTACTGCCACAATGAAATCAAAAGATTCAAATACTCCAGTCAGGTAAAAGATTCAATTTATATTCAAGTCTAATTATTTGAAAACGTTGCACATTTTAAATGAGATTAGAGGGATCTAAATACATTCAGTATTATTGGCTGTCAAATTCAAAAAGGCAGTCTTGAAAATTAAAAATTAAGGAATTCAGACCACCAACAGGTAGTACATAACCATTTACTTCGAAAGTTTAGTTAAAAATTTTCGAACCTTTTTCAACTCGGTCTATCTTATGCAACGTTATTACTATCTACGAATAAAAATCGGTTACTTTGAATCTGGTAAATTATTTATGTTTAGTAGCATGGAGGTTTACGTTGAGCCTACATCTTAACCTATGTATCCACACGGAACTAAATTTGACTGCCATGTTGAAAACTTAAAATCTTATCCGTTAAACCAAGTTTTGTTTTTGTTTTGTTCTTAATTTAGCATGACTTTCTAATGACTTGGAGAGATAAACATGACTCTCCAGTAATAATAACCAAAAGCTAAATTGGATATGTGTGTTCAAGGTTAAATATTGACAGATAAAGATTAGATGAGTATGCAAGTAAACTAAAGTCACTTACTTATGATAAAAAAAAAAGACGAGCAACTAAAATTAAGAACTTACTCCTCACGGTGCGGTGTGTCGTCTGTTGTATAGAGTTGAATGAGAACCAGTAGATAATTGAGGTAAATTGACAAATGATAAGTTAATTGTAACGAGTTGCGATGGTAACCACAAGCTCAGCAACCTTCNCTTATCCGCCGACCTTATTTTGCAATGGCAAATCAAGGTCTTACAAGCATGGTGGTCTTATAATGAATATAAGACCCATTAGGTCTTATAAAAATATATGGAGGTAGCCATCTTTCAGTTAACTTGATTAAATTTTGGGAAATGGATCTTGTGGGGAAAAACGCAAATCAAAATGTGTTTTTCACTTTACTTAATTACAATACGTAGATTTTTAACAAAACACGGCCTATCGACAATGAGCAGTACCAAAAGTGACGTCGGTAAGGGGATTTCCTCCCAGTAAATCACAATCTAACTCGTTAAATAAATAATTTTGGTCTTATAAGAAAAAATTGGGTCTAATAACGAGTTGGGGAACACAATTATTAAGGCCAAAATCAGATTCTTATATCCGTTTTGGTTTTATATCCGTTTTGGTCTTATATCCGTTGATTTTATAACGAATTATCCATCCATGTTAAATGCATTGAATTAAACCAAGCTATAAAAAATAGGTTTTTATAATCAATATGATCTTATAACGGATAGTCTTCTAACCGTCGACTACCTTACTGAATTTAGTTTACTTTCACCTTAGGCTTTTAACGACACTGATCAAAATTTAAGAAAACTTTGAACGACTACTTTTTACATTTATTTTGTAATTTCTCTTAACAAATAGGTAATAAAATAAAAACATTGTTGTAATAGCCAGTTGAAAACGGTTTCAGAAGCGACGACTTGTTGAAACAACATAATTTAAATAATATAACTTTAGCTTTCTGGTGCTAAATAATAGCTTACAAATACAATCGAAATAAATCTCTCCACTAAATCGACCAATCGATTTCAATTTTTTATAATTCACAGTTGTGGTTGTTAGATAAGCAAAAAAACTGTATGAAACAAAGACAGGAGGGAAGATGCAGAAGGGAGGAGGAGGAGGAGGAGACAGTGCGCATGACTGTAAAATTTTTACTGTACGCAACTTTTCCCGCGAATCTGAAACTTACCTAAAGGCCAATTTAGACTCTTATGTAAGCGTTCCGACATGTCAAAATGCATCCGACACGTCATTTTGTCTTGACGCAATTTATTCCGTAAGACCTCTTTTGTAAGTAGATTTGGCGGATGTCAATTTATACTCCATCGACAACAAACCGCTGATGTTTTAAGGAAAAAATTTAGAGGTTAAACAAAATCTAAAATACATTCAGAGTTTATTAGCAAAGATTTAGTTTTTGTGCATTTTGAATTACAAAATATTTTATTACAAATTTATTAAATTATTACAAATAATTTTACAAATTAAAAACTCTCAAATTGTAATAATTTTTTTAGTTTTATTAATTTCAGATTTCAAATTTTAAATGAAAATGATTCGCGCCTTTGGGCAGAGAACTTTGACGGATGAACCGATCCGTCAAATATTAAACATGTTTAATATTTGACGAAAGAGTTTTTTGTCAGGACGGAAAGGAAAAACGACTAAATTACCTACCGTCCCGACAAGTTCCAGTCGTTAAGTCGATTTGTCGTGACGGATCACTTGTCGTATTGAGTATAAATTGGCCTTAAAGCTTCAGATTCACCTTTGTAGAATTCTTTCCAAGTAGAGTCTTCCATGGAAGCAAATTCTGTCGATGGAATATTTTCTTGAACTATCACTATGTCTTACCGAAAAAGCGAAGAAAAAAATAATTCGTTGTTATAAACTTTCGTCGGAATAATTTCTGTTGAAAAAATTCTATGGTACTGCGACACCGCGGTAGAAAAATTCCTAGGAAAACATTCGGTCCAAAAGTAGAACCGAGTGGAACTTCAAAAATTTGTCAGAATAATATTTTCCGTCCACTTCCAATTTCTGCTGCGATGAGGCATGAAAAAAAGTGAAAATGTTCGGAAAACGATTCTGTTCATTCTTATCTGCAGAAGTTTTTTCCATCTAATTATCCTTCGGTGAAGCATAGCTATCGAAAAAGAGAAAGGAAGCAATTTACGTCGACGGAAAGAAATTTTTCCGTGCAGAATTTTTTCCTTTGAATTTTTCTACGGTGGAGCATAGAATAGACACGACGGACAGAAATTCTTTCCGAGGAAAAATTCTGCCACGGTGAACCTGAGGCTTAAGACTGGAGGAGGAGGCTGGGCTGGAGAAAATAATTCCCTAAATTGTGGATATTTATTTCAGAAACTTTTTCTTTTTTAATTTTTTTTGGAAAAAGTGAATAATGCCTGAAATACTAATTGAAACAAGAAAATAACATTTAAAAAACAGCAAATTAATAAAATTGAAGTTTACAAATTTTAGAATCATGAAGTCCTTGGACATAATACAACGATTTTACATGACGTAATTGACGTTTCAAATGAGCATTCAAAATTCTNGAATAATGCCTGAAATACTAATTGAAACAAGAAAATAACATTTAAAAAACAGCAAATTAATAAAATTGAAGTTTACAAATTTTAGAATCATGAAGTCCTTGGACATAATACAAACGATTTTACATGACGTAATTGACGTTTCAAATGAGCATTCAAAATTTTCAACTTTCAAAAAATCATAGACTCTGTTATAGTGTTTATAAAAATATTTTTTCATCATGAGAATAATCATAAATAAATAAAATAGAACTGCTATTCAATTAAGTGTTCTATTGTTGGTAAACTTCCCTATATTAAAGAACTAGACGGCGCTCATAACAATGGGCGTATGACGGCCCAAAAATTTACTTGGCTATAACTCGTTTCTCAAAGGTGTTTTCACCAATTTTAACTATCATTGTTGAATTCTAGTCTCTAAAAAAAATTTTATGAAACAAAAATTTTCAATATTCATTGATAATTAATGCCAGAAATTAAATTAAAAATTTTATATCTCAGCCAAATCTCAAAGCAGGTACCCTAAAACCTCACGAATAGNGGCTATAACTCGTTTCTCAAAGGTGTTTTCACCAATTTTAACTATCATTGTTGAATTCTAGTCTCTAAAAAAAAATTTTATGAAACAAAAATTTTCAATATTCAATGATAATTAAAACCAGAAATTAAATTAAAAATTTTATATCTCAGCCAAATCTCAAAGCAGGTACAATAAAACCTCACGAATAGGCCGCGGCTTATACATTGAAATTGAGAGTCAACTGGTTTGATGCGGCTTATACACGAGGGCGGTCTATTTTATATTTTAAGAAAGGCCTCACGCTACACTGTTCAAGATTAAAAATTTCACAGTAAGAAAGCAAATTTTACTGTAGACTAACTCAGAATAGAGTCCTTTCCATATCTAAAAAAATTAATACTCTCGAACCAAATAGCATTGAGCCCACGAAGTTCTCATCGCGANACTAACTCAGAATAGAGTCCTTTCCATATCTAAAAAAATTAATACTCTCGAACCAAATAGCATTGAGCCCACGAAGTTCTCACCGCGAGATTTTTTATTTTTTATTTCGAGATATGCGCGTCTTCTCATTTAAATTTTTGGCGGTGAAGTTAAAAAGTTTAATTTGCGATTCAGATAAGTCTTATTC